>JAMLFY010000441.1:0-35126 GCA_030441495.1 Dalbergia oliveri | reverse complement strand
TCATCAAAACCCAAATCTTTCTTCACAAAAATTGATCTACACTTCCACCTCTACAATTATAACCAATTGAAATTTCAAATACCTCATCCTTCTTGCACATCCATCATAGATCAGAAGAGGGTTTGAAGTGGTGTGGGGAGTTTTGGTTGTGAAGAAATCCCACCTTGAAGCAAGCTAGAGATAGAAACTTATTGAACCTTTAAGAGCTGGTTTTCCCGCCTCCCTTTCTTGTGAAATTTTTCAATTTGTTTTAGCTTGCCCTAATTTCGAAAATTTTGATGATATTGATGATTAACATATTGATATTGATGTATGAATTTTTGTGTTGTGTTTGGATGGTTTTAAAATGGTTTTTCTCTCAAGTGAAATTGGAACTAGGTTGCTGGACTGATTTTATTTCTGAATCAGAACTTTTCACGAATTTTCTGGAAATTTTGTGGGTGGTTTCATGAGCCATAAAAATTATATGTTGTAGTTAACCTCTTAGACTAAACACATGAATTTCTAGGGGTTAATTCTAAGGTTTGATGCCTCAAAAATTAGGAACCGAATGGTAACTGCCGCCTCTGAATTGTCAGACTGAAGTACAAACTTGCCGAATTTTTCATCATAGCAATTGATTGAGATAGCTCCTGAAATTTTTACACAAGACTAATAACATGTTGAAATACGTCTGCGAATTTTCTTGTATCATGATTCCATTGAATTCTAGGGCTAAATATTTTAAGAACACAAGTCTGGACTATGAATTTGTGGCTTCTGACCACCAGATTTGCCTATTTTATTGAAGTGGTTATATAACTCTGATTGCCCTGAAATTTTTACAGGTTGTTTTAGACACATTGAAGTGTCATTTGAAATTTTCCTTAAGGTTGGAATGGTTGTTTGGTATGGTAATAAATTGTTAGCCTGAAAAATTCACTATAATGAGATGTGGAAATGGCTGAAATTCTATGATAGTATGTACATATCTTACCTTGTATGTTTGAAACATATGGGGAAAATAGAAACAAGGCTTAGAAAGAATTGAGAGGGAAGGCAAAAAGAAGGACTTCCCTAAAAGTTATGAGTCGAGATGATCGGCTAGGCATAGACCTGAGTGATCCGGAAATGGAAAAAAATGAAGTTTGGTGATTCTCAAATAGGAATAAGTTCATGTCCTAGTAGTCTATGGTCCTCGTGAAATTGTGAAATGTGAATGTATCTCTCCGTGAGAATAAGCCTTCCCTATGTTGAGAAAATTGAGAAAGATATGAGAAATGGAGTTTAATTTACCTATTATTACTCCGATCGATTATTGTGATATTATCCTTAGTCTTGCCTACGGGTTTTCAAGATTGCTGTGTATGATTTTGTATGAATATTGTATATGCATGAATTGCTTATGCCTACTGTGTGTGTATATGGGAAAACCCTACTAGAATTATAATATTCTCACCCCTGACTGTATGTATTATATTGTTCAGATTGGACAAATGTCGTCCCTAGTGTTTTTCTGATTCGCCACAATGGTGTTGTAATACGATCCGACTTTGGACTGCATGTACGCTGTTGGTTATTCCAGTTTCATATCTACATGTTCTTCGATCGCTCCTTTAATACTTCGGTCTTTACCGTGAACTTCGACCCCGCTTTTCCTTATGACGGCGTGCCCCTTCTTATGCCCATCCTGAGCGTTTTAGATCCCCTCGCTCCACCCGCATACGAGCCGAGACGCACTCGTTCATCATCCTCCTCATTGACTCAGATCTCCGAGGAACCTGGTGCCCCGGCGGAGGTGAGGTCATCGCCCCGATGGCCAACCTTCTGCATGAGGAGTAAGACTCCAGACGGATGCATTGTACATAGTAATAGGATAGTTTAGGACCTACCTTTTGGAGGCTCAACGTATTATTAGTCTTCTTTGTACGTTGTATCTGGATGTTATTTTGAGTATGTTGGGTTTTTGTGGGGAACTAGTCTTGTTCACTCCAGAGATTTTGACTAGTTAGGGTTGTTTTGGTTACCTCTTATGATAATATATATATTGTAACTAGACCTGAGGTCCATATATATTTATTTGATTTTGGCTACGACTATATATGTAGTACACTTCTCTATTACTGATGTTAACTAGTGCATATTCAAAACATTAGTAATACCCCCTAACTACCATGTTAGTACTCGAGGAAGAATGTAAAGTTGGAAGGGTGTTACATTATGGTATTAGAGCCAGTCTATCCTATCAGCCTGGGATTGGACCGACTATGTTTCCGTAGTAGTTGTTATGCATGATGATGCATATATATATATATATATATGTGTGTGTGTGTGTGTGTGTGTGTGTGTGTGTGTGTACATGACTGCGGTTGGAAATGTTGTGGGTTACCGCCACACTTGGATTGGTATTGAGCCTGATCAACTCAATATTTTGTTTGGTGTGACAGGAATCAATGACTTCAAAATACCAGGAGCCCAGCAGGGAACAATGTTGATGTGATGAACACTTTCCATGAAATGGCCGCAGCCATGAGGGAGCAAGCTGCTAACCAAATGATGGAACGATTACACCGTAATGAGGAACAGCACCCTTGTAACCCAGGAGGGAATGAAGTAGATGTAGAATATCAGAAATTGCTGGTTTAGAAAGGCGAACCCCCCGCCTCTTTCAGGAGTTTCGATCCCTGCAAAGAGAGGAATGGATCAAGGCAATGAAAAGATTCTGTCCACCCTGATAGAGATTCAAAAGGTGGCTTTTGCCACCTATACCTGAAGCGATGTCAAATTCCTGTGGGTAGGTACTAGAGGACTTTTGAAGCCTCCGGCATTGAAGTAACCTGGGACATATTTGAGGAGGCTTTTATCACAAGACTTCCCGCTTATGTGAGAAATGCGAGGAATTAGAATTTATGGCCCTTAGACAAGGTCCTATGAGTGTAGAGTATACCGCCAAGTTTGAGGAACTTTGCAAATTTTCTACAATTTTAAGCGTGTACCAACGAAATTTGGAAATGCATGAAATATGAAGGGGTTTACGTGAAGATATTGAAGTCGCTATGAGCCTCTTGGAAATTCGAGATTATCCTACTTTGGTGAACAAGTGTCGACGTTGAGGAGTCTAATAAGAAGTTGGCAAACCTCAGGTATGCGCAAAACAATGTCAGGAGAGGACTAGCGCCCCAAGGCCCTCATTCAAGCCTATGCACCAATCTAAGGGAAGATTTCCACAAAACAACAACAACAACAGAAGAAAACAGATTCAATCTCCAAGACCAAGAGGCATAAGAGAGTGTCTTAACTTCCAAGAAATATCACTGGAACCTGCACTGCCTACCACACAAATCACATGCTTCGTGCGAAACCAGGACACAAGATCTTCGAGTGTCCTGAATAAGAAAGCTCAATCACCCCAGGCCACAACAACCAGGACGTGTTTTGCTGGATGCCAAGGAGACTTCTTAATCTGCGATCTCGAGGTAAGTGTGTAAATAAATAAATTATCTTAGACGTACCTATTATTCGTGCCTCTCATTCTTTCATATCCTATGACCGTGTACAAAAGTTAGGATTACCTGTGTTTGAGTTATCATATGACCTCGTATCCATCTTACCTTTAACCTATCAAACTTGTCAAGCATGCATTGTAACACCCTAATAATTAACCCAATACACCTAGGCGGTATTTGATTAATTACTAGACTTTACTCTTTGCTTCAGTTCCTTAATCATGCTTTGAAAATACTTAGTGAAATTACGAGCCATTTTTTTTTTAAACATAATTGAAAACGTGAGCCGCGCTTAACGTGAATGATTTAGCAAAATTTAAAAGACACATAGGAATTTACAAACATCACATCATAATATATTGGCTCCATCATACAGCATCCATAATTACATATCATATAGATATTTTGCCTACCAACAGAATAAGACTAAGTGTAGGCAATCTAATAAAACATAAATAATATATGGATGGAAGGACATCCATTAATGGCACCTAGTAATAACACTCCAGGGATAGGGATAGATATCTGAAATATACGAGTGAAACTAGCAGGATTCAAGTTCACTAAAGAGCCTCAATGTGATTCACGAACGCTTCCTTCTTTTCTGAAGACGAGATGGAAAGAAAAATAGAGGGAGTGAGAAACTTATAAAAAGAATCTCAGTAGGGTACTCACCTCATGATGCATTGTGTCATCATCATCGTCCCCAGGAACCTCGGGTTATTATGAAATAGTGAGCATGCTAAGATTGATTTATTAAGTTCGAAAATATACTTTACCGAGGTTCGTCGGTTTTAATCATGCGTCTTATAATGCATCATAAACTTAGCATGTCATGTTTATAATGAACTTTTCCTTTCATATATAATAACATAGTTATGCATAAAATCACATCATATTCCTCATCATCATTTCATAATACTATGCATAGCAGAATATCATATTTCTCATCATCATCTCATAAATACTATGCATAGCAGAACATCATATTCACATAATGCATTTACTTAGTTTCTTAGGTGACTTAAAGTTACTTTCATCATCATTTTCCTGGGCCACCCTATACTCCACCCTTTTGGGAGTAATCTAGGTTATGAGCTCATACCTTGCTAGTCGTCACCGCACATACTTATCCCTTTTGATAAGTAAAAATTTCGTCTCTACCCTTTTGAGAGAACAGACTAGGGGCAAGAATCACCTTTTCACCGCCTATAGTTTGACGGGTCCAAAGGATCATTTTCTCATATATTTTGAGTCACCTTTAAGTCTTTGCATGTTATATCATAATACAATTCTTCATTCATAATCATCATAACATTTTCTCATTTATAGTCTTATGCCGAAATAATATATACCAACTGTAATCATGCATCTGGAGATTCCAGGAGAGGTGGGTCACAATGGACACGCTTAAATACCAAATCTTTCCTTAGCCAGAATCTTTCCAAATTGCACTCTTAGTAATACACTTTCTTCCAGGAACAGAATATGTCTTTATTTCATGCATAAGTTTTCATTGTTTGCAACAACAACTATAACATACAAACAGGGAATCAATCAATGACACCAAATTCTTAATAAGCATCAAATCACATTTTAAGTACACATAAATTACTAGCTTCCCATAAAATTCTTACAAAGTTTTAAAACTCTTTTAAAACTAATTCCTTTTGTTAAACTTGAAAGAAGTCATAGGACTTTAGGCCTAAATTAACCATGGGACCGATTTATAACTTGAAAGAATGTTCATAATTAAATCTTTCACTTAAGATAAAAGGAGCAAGTCTTGAGCTTTAGAGATTTAGGTGACATCTTTGAATTATTACCATGCTATGCAACCTTATTTTAATCTTATCTTTATAAGGTGATAGCTTGGAATTATAAACATGATATGCAATTCCATTTCTTTATCTTTAAGATTTAAGGTGATAACTTGAAAATTAAACATGATGCAAGAACTTGTAATATAAACATGATGCAAAACTGAAGCGGCGTAATCCGCAGGGACCGAGAGGAGAAGAGAATCTTAAGCAACCGGAGCGGCAGTCCGCACCGGTGAGGGAGATGAGAATTACATTTTTTTTAAGCTCCAATTCTCAAGACTTCTTAAAGAATAAATTCTTTAACTCCAATTATCTCATTTCTTCGCTTATGATTCATAAGCAAGTCTTTGAGCTCTAGGATTTTTAGGTGATGACATAAAATAAACATGCCATGCATTGACTCTTTTAGCCATTATAAAATAAAGTGAGAGCATAAAATAAACATGAGATGCAACTTCTTTATTATCTTTAGAGATTAAGTGACAACTTGAAATTTAAACATGAAATGCAAGCTTGAAATTTAAACATGAGATATGCAAGTTCATTTATTTATTCTTGAGAATTTAGTTATGACATAAAATAAATATGGTTATGCAAGGCATAAACTTAAACATGGATGCAAGTTCACTTGATCTCTTTACTAGAGCTCCTTCAAGACTTTAAGAGAATTATGTTTTCAACCCAATATATGTATCTTAGCAAGACAAAGTAAAAATACATATTTCATATTCAAACCTCAAGATAAAAACATTATTCTTTAAAGTTTTGCATTAAATGGAATGTTCAAGCTTTAGAGGCCTAACTTGTGATGGATTTACAACCCATATTCAAGGTCCTCATCATCAAGCCATCATTTCATTCCTTCCTAGGCCATTTGGCCGAAACCATGAAAGGAAAATAAGGAAAGAAAAACTGAAATTTTAGAAGCTTTGGAAACTAGTGAAACCTTCAAGTTTTAGAGATCTAACTTGTGAAAGCTTTGCAACCAACACTCAAGAATCTCATCATCAAACCATGGTCTCATCATAAGCTAGGCCATATGGCCAAAATACTTTAAAAAGAAAGGAAGAAGAAACTGAAAATGAAAACTTAAAAGAAAGCTCATGAAAACATCATTTTGAGCTAGAACATAACTTGTCTTAGCATAAAATGAACTTAGAAACACCTCCCTACCTAATTTGATTTGAAAGAAAGGAAGAGAACTTGGTTTCCTTGAGTGAAATGAAGAAAATATCCTTGAAAACTGAAGGGAGAATTCAGCCAAGAGAAAGAGGAAAGAAAGCTTTTGGTGCTCCTAAAACTAGAATTTGTGTAAGTTATGAACTAAGCATCTAAACTATCTTCAAGCATGCCTATTTATAGAGATTTTGCAGCTCATAAATGGACAAAGGAAGGAAAGAAATCTGACCAAAAATTAGAGGAAAAAAAATAAGGAAGAAAAATCATTTTGTTTGGTGGCTTAAAACATGGAATCATGTTTCCATGTTTTCATGATTCTTTGTTTTCATTCTTTGGATTTTTGTGTAATAATTTTCTGACTTATTACTCAATAATTTCGTGCATTACAGCCTTGTGGAAGAGGATTTTGTGTGTTCCATGTATTTTTTAGGTGTAGGCAAGGTATTCATGCAATTTAGAGAATTTACGGTTAAGGGTTTAAGTGAATTACTAAGCAATTTGGGTGTTTTAAGCAATTTTAGGTTCTAATCAATCTAAATAAATAATTTTGACTCTAGATTAGTAATTAGAATTTAATAAGCTTTAATTTGAGCCTAATATTGCTTAGGTTTCGTTAGACGAATCAAAAATCTCAAAATTTGTAAAACTTACAAAGAGGGGGCAAAACGGTCATTTTACTTAAAAATTGCCCGAGACCACCCGAGCTTAACCAATGGTTAATCATGGCTTAAAAACACCTTTTAACACATTTTAGTGAGGTTCGGGCTCAGTCGGCACGCAATCGGAGTTAAAACGGGTAAGGGCGTTTTGGTCATTTCGCGTCGAAGCTCAAAATTAGGATTTCTTCTCCTCTATTAACACACATAACACAAACAATCCCTTATTAACATCAAAACATCCCCTTGAGGATGGGTGGGGCCCACGATCCTCATTTTCTGAGTAAAATAACCTCAGGGGCATTTTGGTCATTTTACACGTACAGAAAATTGGGGTTTGCAATACTTGCACGAATTGCTCTTCTAACGTTATATTCCCTCAAATTTTATATAATATTTACCTACGGTAATTCGGTAATTCCTAATGATAGTAAAAATTACAGTAAAAATTGGGGCGTTACATTACTCCCCTCCTTAAAAAGAATTTCGCCCTCGAAATTCGTTACCTGAGAATAGCTCTGGATCCTGTGCTTGCATATCTGATTAGCTCCCATGTAACTTCTTCGGTTTCATCTTGTCCCCATGCTACTTTGACTAGGGGTACAACCTTGTTCCTTAACTGCTTAACTCCTCGGTCAACGATTCTCGTGGGTGGTAAGTTAAACGTTAGGTCATCTCTTAATTGTACATGTTCTGGCTCTAGTACATGACTTGGGTAGAATGATATTTCCTTAACTGGGAGACATGGAAAACATCATGAAGGTTGGAGACTCGGGGGTAGGGCTATACGGTAGGCTACATATCCTATTTTGCTAAGGATTTCAAACGGACCAAGAAATCTGGGCTCAATTTCTTTACTTTCATTGCTCGGCCTATGCCTGGTGGGGGTGATTCTTAGGAACACATGGTCCCCTTCTTGAAAATCTAGCGTTTTCGCCGCTTGTCCGCATAGTTTTCTCGACTTTGAGCGGTAAGAATTTTATCCCTTTTCTTAATTTGTTCCGTTGTTTCCCTCACAATATCAGGTCCAGAGTAGACTTTGCTCTGGGCTCATACCAACATAAAGGTGATTGACACTTCCGTCCATAGAGGGCCTCGTATGGTGCCATACCGATACTTGCATGATAACTGTTGTTATATGCAAATTCAATAATGGCAGGTACTTATCCCAACTCTCTCTTTGATCTAAAACACAAGCCCTCAACATGTCCTCCAAAGTTTGGATAGTTCTTTCAGATTGACCGTCCGTTTGGGGGTGATAAGCCGTGCTCAAACACAGCTTGAACCAAACGCCTTCTGAAAGGCTCCCCAAAACCGTGACGTGAATCGCGGATCTCGATCCGAGATTATCGTCGACGGTACTCCGTGTAACCTTACTATCTCCTGAATATATAACTGTGCTAACCTATCCAAGGAATAAGTCACCTTAATAGGTAAAAAGTGGGCTGACTTAGTCAACCGATCCACTATTACCCAAATGGCGTCATGATTCGCTTGGGTCCTCGGTAGTCCAGTTACAAAATCCATGGAGATACTATCCCACTTCCACTCGGGGATTGATAGGGGTTGCAACATTCAGAGGGTCTTTGGTGCTCAATCTTCACCTTTTGACATACCAAGCATTTATTCACCCATGTGCACACATCCTTTTTCAATCCAGGCCACCAGAACATCTTCCTCAAATCTTGATACATCTTGGTGGCACCAGGATGGAGGGTGAAATGACTCTTATGGGCTTCCTCCAAAATATCCTTTCGGAGGTCACCACTAGCAGGTACACATATACGACCTTCAAACCTCCATAAACTATCATTCCCTTGGGTAAAACCTTTCAACTTATCAGCTCTTCCGCCTCTAAGGTCTCTTGAAATTCTGTATCTTTCCTTTGGGCTTGAGCAATTCTTTCCTTGAATTCACTTGTCACACTAAGGTGACAAGCTCTTATGCCCTTAGTGGTCAAGGTCATTCCTAGGTTGAGGTCTCTAAATTGCTCAATTAACTCAATCTCTTTCACCATCAAACGGGACACTTGTAAGGATTTCCTACTTAGGGCATCAGCTACAACATTAGCTTTACCTGGATGATAGTTTAACCCGAAATCATAATCTTTTAAAAACTCCATCCACCTTCTTTGCCTCATGTTTAGCTCTTTTTGATCAAAGAGATATTTCAAACTCTTGTGATCAGAAAACACCTCAAACCTCACTCCGTATAAATGGTGTCTCCAAATCTTTAGAGCAAACACGAGCGGCTAACTCAAGGTCATGGGTGGGGTAATTTGCCTCATGTGGCTTGAGTTGCCTCGATGCATAGGCCACCACTTGCCTATCCTGCATCAGTACACAACCCAAACCCTTCCTCGAAGCATCACAGTACACTTCGAAAGGCACATTGGGGTCGGGTAACACTAAAACAGGGGTTGAGGTTAGCTTGTGTTTCAGCTCTTGAAAGCTCTTTTCACACTCGGGTCCATGAAAAAGAGGTGTTTTTCCTAGTTAGCTTAGTCAGAGGAAGGGAAATCTGGGAAAATCCCTTGATAAACCGACGGTAATAACCAGCTAAACCTAAGAAGCTCCTTACTTCAGTTACCGTGGTTGGTCTTTCCAGTTTACAACCGTTTCCACCTTACTAGGATCTAGCAATTCCTTTCTTAGATACTACATGCCCTAAAAATTTCACCTCATCCAACCAGAATTCACACTTAGAAAGCTTGGCATATAGTTTCTTTTCCTTCAGGATTTCCAGTACTATAGTTAGGTGGCGTTCATGCTCCTCGTGGGTCTTAGAGTAGATGAGAATGTCATCTATAAAGACAACCACAAACTGATCTAAATAGGGTCTAAAGATCCTATTCATGTAATCCATAAAAATTGCCGGAGCATTGGTTAATCCAAAGGACATTACTCCAAACTCAAAATGGCCGTATCGGGTACGAAAGGCCGTTTTTGGTATATCTTCATCTCTCACCCTAATCTGGTGGTAACCTGACCTCAAATCAATCTTAGAAAACACTGTTGCCCTTTAAGCTGGTCCATCAAGTCATCTATCCTAGGCAAAGGGTATTTGTTCTTCACTGTCACTTTATTCAATTGCCTATAGTCAACACACATCCTCATACTCCCATCCTTTTTCTTCACAAACAACACAGGGGCTCCCCAAGGTGACGCACTAGGTCTAACAAACTTTTTCTCCAATAAATCCTCCAATTGAGCTTTCAACTCGGTCAACTCTAATGGGGACATCCTATGGGGCTATGGATATGGGACCTGCACGAAGCAATTCTATGGAAAACTCTATCTCTCTCTTGGGGGAAACTCTGGTATCATCTGAAAATACTTCGGGATAATTTCTTACTATCGGTATCTCATCGATACTTTGCTCAAAGTCTACATCACTAGCAGCTAAGAAAATATAACCTTTACTCTCACCCTTACCACAGTCCATTCTCCAAGTTATGTAAAGACTTATGGGTTTCTTAGGTCTAATGGGAACAGGAAGAAAAGTAATGGTTTTCTCATAGGCTTAACAGTACACGGTTGGCTTCAAGCCAATCCATGCCAAGAATCACATCTAAACCTTGCATGGGTAAGCAAATGAGATCTAAAACAAATGATCTATTCTCAATAACAAAATGGCAATCTAAACAACATTTACAAGTCCTAACGGGTTTTCCAGGAGGGTAGAAACAATAAGGTCAAAAGGAAGCTCAGTTATATGCAAGTTAAGGGTTTTAACACACGAGTGGGAGATAAAAGAATGGGAAGCGCCAGAATCATAAGTACAATTAAGTTTCTACCATACATATTACACTTACCTTCCACGAGATTTCGTGACTTTGTCGTTTCTTCAACATTAACGGTGAATACCCTTCCTTGGTATTCCTGGCTTGGGATTGGGGGTTGGCGGGTTCCTTCTGTGCATTCTCGGGAGTAATGACCTGGTTTTCCACACCGGTAGCACACGTTTGTTCCGGCTCGACATGGCATGCTCCCATGATTCTTGCCGCACTTGGGACATTCCATGGATGGCACGGGTCGTGGAGGTGCTGCTGGACCTCTTTGTGGTGCTTTCCCTTTATTGTTATTATTGTTGTTGTTGCGATTGTTGCTGGGATTATTATAGCGGTTGTTGTTGTTGTTCGGTCTTCCTTGATGAAAGTTCCTTTGTGGCACTTGTGATCTTGATTGATGTGGAAATGGAGGTCGATTTTGCCTCTTGAACTGTTGACCTTGAGGTGTCAGCTTTTTGATGATATTCTCAGACTTTGAAGTACCCAGCTTCTCTGCCCTTCTTCAATGATGCGGCATTTGTTGACTAAGGTAGAGAAATCCCTGATTTCCAAGTGCGCAACTCCACATTAAGTTCTGCCTTTAACCCTGACTCGTATTTAATGCATTTCCAATACTCATCAGGGTTACCTTGGTACATCCTTGAGAACTTAATGAGTTCCTCAAATCTGGCAGGATACCTGAGCCACATTCATATTCCCCTGGACAAGTTGCATGAATTCAATGTCCTTAGCATTTCTAACCGACTCGGAAAGTACTTCTCGTAAAAATGGACCTTGAATAATTCCCAATCAATGTCCACTTCGGTTGCCTCCAGGAGTCTTCGAACACCAGTCCACCAAAGCCGGCATCACCCTCAAGCATGTGGGTGGCAAAAGTGACCTTCGCTCCTCGGAACATGGAACTACAGCAAAGACCTTCTCAATATTCCGAATCCATTCATCTGCTACATTAGGATTCAGGGTCCCCTTGAAAACAGGTGGATTCGCCTTACGAAATTCCCGAAACGAGCATGTTCGGGAATTTCATGTCCTTGATTTATATTAGCTTGACGATTCTGATCCATCCGTTCCATCATCATTCTCATGGTCCTTGCTACGTCGCGAAGTGCTTCAGCGGTCTCATTATCTTGGTTAATGCGCGCTCCTAGTGTTGTCGTCGTGCCATTGGTCCCTATACACACAAAACAACAACACTGAGGTGATCAAGCCCAATATTCCATGCAAAGTGAGCAAGTTACCATGGCACTTTCAACATACAGTAGTCATGTATTTCTAATCCTCAAGCTCATCCTAATGATAAACATCTACACATGACATTACTAACGTATTATGCTTTAGAAGCATAGTCAGTCCAATCCTCAGGCTCCGTGAGAACCGAACTCTCTGATACCAAAATGTAACACCCTAATAATTAACCCAATACACCTAGGATCTGATTAATTACTAGACTTTACTCTTTGCTTCAGTTCCTTAATCATGCTTTGAAAATACTTAGTGAAATTACGAGCCATTTTTTTTTTAAACATAATTGAAAACGTGAGCCGCGCTTAACGTGAATGATTTAGCAAAATTTAAAAGACACATAGGAATTTACAAACATCACATCATAATATATTGGCTCCATCATACAGCATCCATAATTACATATCATATAGATATTTTGCCTACCAACAGAATAAGACTAAGTGTAGGCAATCTAATAAAACATAAATAATATATGGATGGAAGGACATCCATTAATGGCACCTAGTAATAACACTCCAGGGATAGGGATAGATATCTGAAATATACGAGTGAAACTAGCAGGATTCAAGTTCAGCTACCCTGAGCCTCAATGTGATTCACGAACGCTTCCTTCTGTTTCTAAAGACGAGATGGAAAGAAAAATAGAGGGAGTGAGAAACTTATAAAAAGAATCTCAGTAGGGTACTCACCTCATGATGCATTGTGTCATCATCATCGTCCCCAGGAACCTCGGGTTATTATGAAATAGTGAGCATGCTAAGATTGATTTATTAAGTTCGAAAATATACTTTACCGAGGTTCGTCCTTTAATCATGCGTCTTATAATGCATCATAAACTTAGCATGTCATGTTTATAATGAACTTTTCCTTTCATATATAATAACATAGTTATGCATAAAATCACATCATATTCCTCATCATCATTTCATAATACTATGCATAGCAGAATATCATATTTCTCATCATCATCTCATAAATACTATGCATAGCAGAACATCATATTCACATAATGCATTTACTTAGTTTCTTAGGTGACTTAAAGTTACTTTCATCATCATTTTCCTGGGCCACCCTATACTCCACCCTTTTGGGAGTAATCTAGGTTATGAGCTCATACCTTGCTAGTCGTCACCAGCACATACTTATCCCTTTTGATAAGTAAAAATTTCGTCTCTACCCTTTTGAGAGAACAGACTAGGGGGCAAGAATCACCTTTTCACCGCCTATAGTTTGACGGGTCCAAAGGATCATTTTCTCATATATTTTGAGTCACCTTTAAGTCTTTGCATGTTATATCATAATACAATTCTTCATTCATAATCATCATAACATTTTCTCATTTATAGTCTTATGCCGAAATAATATATACCAACTAATCATGCATCTGGAGATTCCAGGGAGAGGTGGGTCACAATGGACACGCTTAAATACCAAATCTTTCCTTAGCCAGAATCTTTCCAAATTGCACTCTTTAGGTAATACACTTTCTTCCAGGAACAGAATATGTCTTTATTTCATGCATAAGTTTTCATTGTTTGCAACAACAACTATAACATACAAACCAGGGAATCAATCAATGACACCAAATTCTTAATAAGCATCAAATCACATTTTAAGTACACATAAATTACTAGCTTCCCATAAAATTCTTACAAAGTTTTAAAACTCTTTTAAAACTAATTCCTTTTGTTAAACTTGAAAGAAGTCATAGGACTTTAGGCCTAAATTAACCATGGGACCGATTTATAACTTGAAAGAATGTTCATAATTAAATCTTTCACTTAAGATAAAAGGAGCAAGTCTTGAGCTTTAGAGATTTAGGTGACATCTTTGAATTATTACCATGCTATGCAACCTTATTTTAATCTTATCTTTATAAGGTGATAGCTTGGAATTATAAACATGATATGCAATTCCATTTCTTTATCTTTAAGATTTAAGGTGATAACTTGAAAATTAAACATGATGCAAGAACTTGTAATATAAACATGATGCAAGAAACTGAGCGGCGTAATCCGCAGGGACAAGTAGAGGGAGAAGAGAATCTTAAGCAAAGCGGCGGTAGTCCGCATAGGACCGGTGAGGGAGATGAGAATTACATTTTTTTTTAAGCTCCAATTCTCAAGACTTCTTAAAGAATAAATTCTTTAACTCCAATTATCTCATTTCTTCGCTTATGATTCATAAGCAAGTCTTTGAGCTCTAGGATTTTTAGGTGATGACATAAAATAAACATGCCATGCATTGACTCTTTTAGCCATTATAAAATAAAGTGAGAGCATAAAATAAACATGAGATGCAACTTCTTTATTATCTTTAGAGATTAAGTGACAACTTGAAATTTAAACATGAAATGCAAGCTTGAAATTTAAACATGAGATATGCAAGTTCATTTATTTATTCTTGAGAATTTAGTTATGACATAAAATAAATATGGTTATGCAAGGCATAAACTTAAACATGGATGCAAGTTCACTTGATCTCTTTACTAGAGCTCCTTCAAGACTTTAAGAGAATTATGTTTTCAACCCAATATATGTATCTTAGCAAGACAAAGTAAAAATACATATTTCATATTCAAACCTCAAGATAAAAACATTATTCTTTAAAGTTTTGCATTAAATGGAATGTTCAAGCTTTAGAGGCCTAACTTGTGATGGATTTACAACCCATATTCAAGGTCCTCATCATCAAGCCATCATTTCATTCCTTCCTAGGCCATTTGGCCGAAACCATGAAAGGAAAATAAGGAAAGAAAAACTGAAATTTTAGAAGCTTTGGAAACTAGTGAAACCTTCAAGTTTTAGAGATCTAACTTGTGAAAGCTTTGCAACCAACACTCAAGAATCTCATCATCAAACCATGGTCTCATCATAAGCTAGGCCATATGGCCAAAATACTTTAAAAAGAAAGGAAGAAGATGTAACACCCTAATAATTAACCCAATACACCTAGGAGGATTGATTAATTACTAGACTTTACTCTTTGCTTCAGTTCCTTAATCATGCTTTGAAAATACTTAGTGAAATTACGAGCCATTTTTTTTTAAACATAATTGAAAACGTGAGCCGCGCTTAACGTGAATGATTTAGCAAAATTTAAAAGACACATAGGAATTTACAAACATCACATCATAATATATTGGCTCCATCATACAGCATCCATAATTACATATCATATAGATATTTTGCCTACCAAGAATAAGACTAAGTGTAGGCAATCTAATAAAACATAAATAATATATGGATGGAAGGACATCCATTAATGGCACCTAGTAATAACACTCCAGGGATAGGGATAGATATCTGAAATATACGAGTGAAACTAGCAGGATTCAAGTTCAGCTACCGGTAGCCTCAACGTGATTCACGAACGCTTCCTTCGTTTCTAAAGACGAGATGGAAAGAAAAATAGAGGGAGTGAGAAACTTATAAAGAATCTCAGTAGGGTACTCACCTCATGATGCATTGTGTCATCATCATCGTCCCCAGGAACCTGGGTTATTATGAAATAGTGAGCATGCTAAGATTGATTTATTAAGTTCGAAAATATACTTTACCGAGGTTCGTCGGTTTTAATCATGCGTCTTATAATGCATCATAAACTTAGCATGTCATGTTTATAATGAACTTTTCCTTTCATATATAATAACATAGTTATGCATAAAATCACATCATATTCCTCATCATCATTTCATAATACTATGCATAGCAGAATATTATATTTCTCATCATCATCTCATAAATACTATGCATAGCAGAACATCATATTCACATAATGCATTTACTTAGTTTCTTAGGTGACTTAAAGTTACTTTCATCATCATTTTCCTGGGCCACCCTATACTTCACCCTTTTGGGAGTAATCTAGGTTATGAGCTCATACCTTGCTAGTCGTCACCAGCATACTTATCCCTTTTGATAAGTAAAAATTCCTCTCTACCCTTTTGAGAGAAGAACTAGGGGGCAAGAATCACCTTTTCACCGCCTATAGTTTGATGGGTCCAAAGGATCATTTTCTCATATATTTTGAGTCACCTTTAAGTCTTTGCATGTTATATCATAATACAATTCTTCATTCATAATCATCATAACATTTTCTCATTTATAGTCTTATGCCGAAATAATATATACCAACTGTAATCATGCATCCTGGAGATTCCAGGAAAGAGAGGTGGGTCACAATGGACACGCTTAAATACCAAATCTTTCCTTAGCCAGAATCTTTCCAATTGCACTCTTACAGTAATACACTTTCTTCCAGGAATAGAATATGTCTTTATTTCATGCATAAGTTTTCATTGTTTGCAACAGCAACTATAACATATAAACCAGGGAATCAATCAATGACACCAAATTCTTAATAAGCATCAAATCATATTTTAAGTACACATAAATTACTAGCTTCCCATAAAATTCTTACAAAGTTTTAAAACTCTTTTAGAACTAATTCTTTTTGTTAAACTTGAAAGAAGTCATAGGACTTTAGGCCTAACTTAACCATGGGACCGATTTATAACTTGAAAGAATGTTCATAATTAAATATTTCACTTAAGATAAAAGGAGCAAGTCTTGAGCTTTAGAGATTTAGGTGACATCTTTGAATTATTACCATGCTATGCAACCTTATTTTAATCTTATCTTTATAAGGTGATAGCTTGGAATTATAAACATGATATGCAATTCCATTTCTTTATCTTTAAGATTTAAGGTGATAACTTAAAAATTAAACATGATGCAAGAACTTGTAATATAAACATGATGCAAGAAACTGAAGGCGTAATCGCAGGACAAGTAGAGGGAGAAGAGAATCTTAAGCAACGAGCGGCGGTAGTCCGCATAGGACCGGTGAGGGGGATGAGAATTACATTTTTTTTAAGCTCCAATTCTCAAGACTTCTTAAAGAATAAATTCTTTAACTTCAATTATCTCATTTCTTTGCTTATGATTCATAAGCAAGTCTTTGAGCTCTAGGATTTTTAGGTGATGACATAAAATAAACATGCCATGCATTGACTCTTTTAGCCATTATAAAATAAAGTGAGAGCATAAAATAAACATGAGATGCAACTTCTTTATTATCTTTAGAGATTAAGTGACAACTTGAAATTTAAACATGAAATGCAAGCTTGGAAATTTAAACATGAATATGCAAGTTCATTTATTCATTCTTGAGAATTTAGTGATGACATAGAAAGTAAACATGGTTATGCAAGGCATAAACTTAAACATGGATGCAAGTTCATTTTATTTCTTTACTAGAGCTCCTCCAAGACTTTAGAGAAATATAAATTCAACCCAATATATCTTAGCAAGACAAAGTGAAAAATACATCTTTCAAGTTCTAAACTCAAGATCATAAAAACATCATAAAAATATTATTCTTTAAAGTTTTGCATCAAGTGGAACTTTCAAGCTTTAGAGGCCTAACTTGTGATGGATTCACAACCCACCCTCAAGGTCCTCATCATCAAGCCATCATCTTAGTCCCACCTAGGCCATATGGCTGAATTGTTCAAAGAAAAGGAAGAAGAAAACCAAATGGAAAAACTAGAGAAAATCCATGAAATCATCATTTTGAACCAAGAACAACACTTAGCAAAGCATAGAAATAAACTTAAAAACAACTCCCTACCTAATCTGATTTGAAGGAAAGGAAGAGAACTTGGTTTCCTTGAGTGAAATGAAAGAAAATATTCTTGAAAACTTGAAGAAAGAATTCAGCCAAGAGGAGGAGGAAATGAGAGCTTTTGGTGCTCCTAAAACTAGAATTTGTGTAAGTTATGAACTAAGCATCTAAACTATCTTCAAGCATGCCTATTTATAGAGATTTTGCAGCTCATAAATGGACAAAGGAAGGAAAGAAATCTGACCAAAAATTAGAAAAAAAATAAGGAAGAAAAATCATTTTGTTTGGTGGCTTAAAACATGGAATCATGTTTCCATGTTTTCATGATTCTTTGTTTTCATTCTTTGGATTTTTGTGTAATAATTTTCTGACTTATTACTCAATAATTTCGTGCATTACAGCCTTGTGGAAGAGGATTTTGTGTGTTCCATGTATTTTTTAGGTGTAGGCAAGGTATTCATGCAATTTAGAGAATTTACGGTTAAGGGTTTAAGTGAATTACTAAGCAATTTGGGTGTTTTAAGCAATTTTAGGTTCTAATCAATCTAAATAAATAATTTTGACTCTAGATTAGTAATTAGAATTTAATAAGCTTTAATTTGAGCCTAATATTGCTTAGGTTTCGTTCGAATCAAAAATCTCAAAATTTGTAAAACTCACAAAGACAGGGGCAAAACGGTCATTTTACTTAAAAATTGCCGAGACCACCCGAGCTTAACCAATGGTTAATCATGGCTTAAAAACACCTTTTAACACATTTTAGTGAGGTTCGGGCTAAGTCGGCACGCAAATCGAGTTAAAACGGGTAAGGGCGTTTTGGTCATTTCGCGCGTCGGAGCTCAAAATTAGGATTTTTCTCCTCTATTAACACACATAACACAAACAATCCCTTATTAACATCAAAACATCCCCTTGAGGATGGGTGGGGCCCACGATCCTCATTTTCTGAGTAAAATAACCTCAGGGGCATTTTGGTCATTTTACACGTACAGAAATTGGGGTTTGCAATACTTGCACGAATTGCTCCTAACTTCTCTTCTAACGTTATATTCCTTTATTAAGGATTGTTTGGTCTCAAATTTTATATAATATTTACCTACGGTAATTCGGTAATTCCTAATGAAAGTAAAAATTACAGTAAAAATTGGGGCGTTACAGAAGAAACTATAATGAAAACTTAAAAGAAGCTCATGAAAACATCATTTTTGACTAAACATAAATTGTCTTAGCATAAAATGAACTTAGAAACACCTCCCTACCTAATTTGATTTGAAAGAAGGAAAAAAACTGGTTTCCTTGAGTGAAATGAAGCAAAATATCCTGTTTAAAAACAAAGGAATCAACCAAGAAAGAAGAAAGAAAGTTTGGTGGTTTTAGCTAAGGCTTAGAATTGTGTAAGTTATGAACTAAGCATCTAAACTATCTTCAAGCATGCCTATTTATAGAGATTTTGCAGCTCATAAATGGACAAAGGAAGGAAAGAAATCTGACCAAAAATTAGAGGAAAAAAAATAAGGAAGAAAAATCATTTTGTTTGGTGGCTTTAAACATGGAATCATGTTTCCATGTTTTCATGATTCTTTGTTTTCATTCTTTGGATTTTTGTGTAATAATTTCTGACTTATTACTCAATAATTTCGTGCATTACAGCCTTGTGGAAGAGGATTTTGTGTGTTCCATGTATTTTTTAGGTGTAGGCAAGGTATTCATGCAATTTAGAGAATTTACGGTTAAGGGTTTAAGTGAATTACTAAGCAATTTGGGTGTTTAAGCAATTTTAGGTTCTAATCAATCTAAATAAATAATTTTGACTCTAGATTAGTAATTAGAACTTAATAAGCTTTAATTTGAGCCTAATATTGCTTAGGTTTCGATAAGACAAATCAAAAATCTCAAAATTTTTAAAACTTGCAAAGACGGGGAAAACGGTCATTTTACTTAAAAATTGCCCGAGACCACTGAGCTAACTAATGGTTAATCATGGCTTAAAAACACCTTTTAACACATTTTAGTGAGGTTCAGGCTCTAGTTCAACACGCGAATAAAGTTAAAAGCCTAAGGGCGTTTTGGTCATTTCACGCGTTTGGAGCTCAAATTAGGATTCTTCCTCTATTAACACACATAACACAAACAATCCCTTATTAACATCAAACATCCCCTTGAGATGGGTGGGGCCCACGTCCTCATTTTGAAGAAAAATAACCTCAAGGGCATTTTGGTCATTTTACACGTACAGAAATTGGGGTTTGTAATACTTAATGAATTGCTCCTAACTTCTCTTCTAACGTTATATTCCTTTATTAAGGATTGTTTGGTCTCAAATTTTATATAATATTTACCTAAGGGAATTCGGAATTCCTAATGATAGTAAAAATTACAGGAAAATTGGGCGTTACATGCATGACCACTTCTCTTTTTAAAAATGCAAGAGAATTTAATGCAAATTTGTTTTGTCTACCTTTGTCTGGCTTAGAAGTCATTTAGGTATAGATTGGCTGGTACCAAATTATGTGCTTTTGCATTGTCCAACTAGAACTTGCTATATTTCTTCTCATGTCTTCCTCTATTCCTGTGGTTCCCTTTTTCTTAGTTAGACCTAGTAATACCTAACCCTAGTAAGGTAGGCCGTAGAGATATGTCCTTCTCTGCTAGTGAAGTTGAAAGTTGTATGACCTTAATACGATTCCAAGTGGTGAGGGATCTCCAGGTGTGTTCCCAGAGGATATTCAAAGTTTCCCTAGAGCCCAAGTCCAATTCTCCATGGTTGTCCTAGGAGGTCCTATTTCATTGCTCCTTATAGGATGTTCCTTCAGAATTGAAGGAATTAAAGTCACAATTGAAGAAGCTACTAGGGAAACACTTTATTAGACCTAGTGCATCGCCCGGGGAGCCCCCTTCTTTTGGTAAAGAAAAAGGATAGGGGTATGAGGCTTTGTGTGGATTATAGGCAATTGAACAAGGTAACGATCAAGAACAAGTACCCTCTGCCAAGAATTGATGACCTTGATCAATTACGCGGGGCAACTTTTCTCAAAGATTGACCTTAGATGGTTACCATCAGATTCGAGTTCAGAATGGACATCCCCAGACGCCTTTAGAACTTGATACGAACATTATGAGTATAAGGTAATGTCTTTTGGATGACCAATGTCCCGGTATTCATGGATTATATGAACCGAATTTCCGCCCGTACTTGGATAAATTCGTAGTTGTCTTTATAGATGACATACTTATTTATTCAAGGACCGAAGAGGAACATGAGAGCATCTTAGGGTTGTGTTACAGATCCTAAGGGAGAGGAAGTTGTATGCTAACGCTTCAAAGTGTGAATTCCGATAGGAGAGGTTAAGTTCCTTGGTCATGTGGTATCGCTGAGAAGGAGTTTCCGTAGATCAGGAAGTAATCCGCAATTACGGGGACGAACCAACTGAATTAAGATTTGAAGCTTTCTTGGATGAGCGGATACTATAGGCGATTTCATTATGGGTTTTTCCCAGCTCTACCTTTGACCAAGTTAACTCGAAAGAATGCTCAATTCAGATGGACGCCAGAATGTGAGAATAGTTTTAGGAGTTGAAGCGAGTGACCAGGCTCCTGTCTGGTGCTACTCACCTAGGACCCTTGAGGTTTATTGTGATGCTTCTAGTATAGGCTTAGGGTGTGTGCTTATGCAGGCATAGAAATGTGGTTGCTTATGCCTCCTTGGAACCCCATGAGGTGAACTATCCAACCCATGATCTTGAGCTTCAGCTGTTTTTGCTCTAAAGATCTGGCGACACCATCTTTATGGTGTACAGTTCAATGTCTTCCTGATCATAAGAGTTTAAAATACCTCTTTGATCAAAAAATTGAACATGAGATAGAGACGGTGGATGGAATTCCTAAGGATTACGATTTCATCTGAATTACCACCCAGGCAAGGCAAACGTTGTGGCTGATGTATTGAGTAGAAAGTCCCTAAGTATAGCATGCATGATGATCAAGGAAACGGAACTAGTAGAAGACTTCAAGAAGCTTAACTTGAGCACGTCTATTAGCCCCGAAGGTGTGGTGTTAGGTCAGATTAGAAAACAAGGAGTTCAGGAACTTTTGTTGCACAACCTGAAGATCAAGAGCTTCAAGAAATTTTAAAATCACTCACACTAAGAAGTTGGAATTTCACAGGAGCCGAGGTATATGGAGGTATAGGGGAGGGTTGTGTCCTGCAAGTGGCACTCTCAAGAATGAGATTTTGAAGGAGGCACACAAAGGTGAATTCACCATACACCTTGGGACTAGTAAGATGTATGTAGATCTCAAGAGAATGTTTTGGTGGCCTGGGATGAAGAGGAATATAGCGGAGTTTGTTTGCAAGTGTTTAACTTGTCAAAGAGTCAAAATAGAACACCAAAGGCTGGAACCTTACACCCCTTAGAGATCCCATAATGGAAGTGGGAAAGTATCTCCATGGATTTTGTAATGGGTTTACCGAGGACGCCTTCAGGCTATGATGCTATATGGGTCATAGTGGATAGGCTAACCAAGCTCGCCCACTCTTACCCATCAAAGCTAATTATCCTTTGGATAGGTTAGCTTCCTTGTATATCCAAGAGATAGTGAGCTATACGGCGTTCCTTCTTCAATAGTTTCCAGAGGGACCCCATTTTACTTCAAGGTTTGGGAGCTTTCCAACGGGCCTTTGGAACCAAGCTGTTTGTACGGCTTATCACCCCCAACGGATGGACGACCGAACGCACCATACAGACTTTGGAAGATATGCTGAGGGCATGTGTGATTGAGCATAAAGGAGTTGGGATAAAGTCTTCCGCTGTGGAGTTTGCTTATAATAACAGCTATCATACTAGTATTGGCATGGCCCCATACGAAGCCTTGTATGGAAGGAAATGTCAATCCCCATTGTGTTGGTACGATTCAGGAGAATCAAGATTGTTGGATTCAGATCAGTTAATCAGACGACGGAACAAATTAGAAGATTAAGGATAAATCCTCGCTCGTAAAGTCGTCAAAAGAGTTATGCAATACCGAAGAAAGCCTTTAGAGTTTAAAGAGGGAGAGCAATGTTCCTGAAGGTCACACCCACTCTGGCGTAGGTTAGTCTTGAAGGTCAAAAAGTTGTCACCTAGGTTTATAGGTCCTTTTCAAATTCTTTGACGAATTGGTAAGCCTTGCTTATCAAATAGCCACCCCCATCTTTATCCAATCTCCATGATGTCTTCCATGTATCTCAACTTAATGTACCACCCAACTCCACCCATATCATTGAACCCGAATTATGCGATACTGATGATTGACGTTTCAAATGCCCGCTGAGATCGTGGATAAAGAATCAAGCAACTGAGGAATAAAGCAGTGCAACTAGTCAAAGTAGCTTGGGGTGGGCCAGGAAATGAAGAATTCACATGGGAGTTAGAGTCAACTATGAAGAGACTATCGGAATTGTTTCCAGGTACGAAATTTTGAGGGCAAAATTTTTACTTAGGTGGGTGGTAATATAACATCCTAGTTTTCTTCAATATTAATTGAGCAAAAATTAATAGGAATATTAGAATTTTCTGAGACGTGGTTATGATGAGCACGGCTCCATGAGCGAGTACAAAAAAAAAATTGAATAATACTTCGCTGGCCGTAAGCCTCTGGCCATCGAACTTGGAAAATTTGGGACCCAGAGGTGCCCCAAAGTTAGGAACATGAAAATAAGATTATACATGTGTGGAAATGATAATGTTATGCTTAGAATTGCTTTATGGTAATATCGAGTAGATCGGTACCGTGTTTACCCGTTCGTGAGATTTTGGTGTGCGACTTTTAACACGAAAGACACTCCCATTACTACAACTAGATAATATCCCCCAAATCAAGACAAGTGGAAGGCCAAGATTTAATCTTGGAATCTAAGATCAAATCCTAGCCATCCATCATAGCCTAGTCACCAAATTCATCATGATTTTTTTACAAATATCTTGCCTTGCATTTATTACAAGCCTAGTCACTTAATCTTCTTAACCAAGCCAAGCATCATTCTCGGCCTTGCAAGGGAAAAACCAGAAGGTGAAGTGCCTCCATAGCCAAGAGCTCCATCTTGCTTTCATCTCACAAAAACCCTAGCTTAGAATCATCAAAACCCAAATCTTCCTTCACAAAAATTGATCTACACTTCCACCTCTACAATTATAACCGATTGAAATTTCAAAGACCTCATCCTTCTTGCACATCCATCATAGATCAGAGGAGGGTTTGAAGTGGTGTGGGGAGTTTTGGTTGTGAAGAAATCCCACCTTGAAGCAAGCTAGAGATAGAAACTTGTTGAACCTTCAAGAGTGGTTTCTGCCTTTTCTTGTGAAATTTTTCAATTCTGTTTAGCTTGCCCTAATTCCAAAAATTTTGATGATATTGATGATTAACATATTGATATTGATGTATGAATTTTTGTGTTGTGTTTGGATGGTTTTAAAATGGGTTTTCTCTCAAGTGAAATTGGAACTAGGTTGCTTGACTGATTTCGTTCTATAATAAAACGTTTCACGAAATTTCTGGAAATTTTGTGGGTGGTTTCATGAGCCATGAAAATTATATGTTGTAGTTAACCTCTTAGAATAAACACAAGAATTTTCTTAGGGTTTAATTCTAAGGTTTGATGCCTCAAAAAAATTAGGAACCGAATTGTAACTCTCCTCTTTAATTGAGTTCTGAAGTAACAAACTTGCCGAATTTTTCATCATAGCAATTGATTGAGATAGCTCCTGAAATTTTTACACAAGACTAATAACATGTTGAAATACCTCTGTGAATTTTCTTGTACCATGATTCCATCGAATTCTAGGGCTAAATATTTTGAGAACACAAGTTTGGACTATGAATTTGTGGCTTCTACCACCAGATTTGCCTATTTTATTGAAGTGGTTATATAACTCTGATTGCCCTGAAATTTTTACAGGTTGTTTTAGACACATTGAAGTGTCATTTAAAATTTCCTTAAGGTTGGAATGGTTGTTTGGTATGGTAATAAATTGTTGTGCCTGGAACTTCAATTCTGCCAGGATAATGAGATGTGGAAATGGCTGAAATTCTATGATAGTATGTACATATCTTACTGTGTATGTTTGAAACATATGGGGGAAATAGAAACAAGGCTTAGAAAGAATTGAGAGGAAGGCAAAAAGAAGGACTTCCCTAGAAAAGTTATGAGTCCATAGACGTATCGGCTAGGCATAGACCCTGAGTGATCCAAAATGGAAAAAAATGAAGTTCGATGATCTTGAATATGAATGAGTTCATGTCCTAGTAGTCTATGGTCCTCTGTGAAATTGTGAAATGTGAATGTATCTCTCTGAGAATAAGCCTTCCCTATGTTGAGAAAATTTAGAAAGATATGAGAAATGGAGTTTCCTGATTGTACATATTATTACTCGATCGATTATTGTGATATTATCCTTAGTTCCCTACCTACGGGTTTTCAAGATTCTGTATGATTTTGTATGAATATTGTATATGCATGAATTGCTTATGCTTACTGTGTGTAGTATATTGGGAAACTACCCACTGAGAATTTTATAATATTCTCACCCCTAAGTTGTATGTATTATATTGTTCAGATTCGACAAATGCCGTCCCTAGGTGTTCTTGATTCGCCACAATGGTGTTGCAATACGATCCACTTTGGACTTGCATGTGCGCCGTTGGTTATTCCCAGTTCCATATCTACATGTTCTTCGATCGCTCCTTCAATACTTCGGTCTTTGCCGTGGACTTCCACCCCGCTTTTCCTTATGACGGCGTGCCTCTCTTATGGCCCATCCTGGAGCGTTTGAGATCCCCTCGCTCCACCCACATATCACTGGCAGCACTAAAACTTTCATCATCCTCCTCATCTTGACTCAGATCCCTCCAGGAACCCGTCCCGGAGGTGAGGTCATCGCCCCAATGGCCAATGGCTTCCTGCACGGAGTAGAGACCTCAGAGACGGATGCATTGTACATAGTAATAGGATAGTCTTAGGACTTACTGGCACCTGCAGGTTGACGTATTATTAGTCTTCTTTTGCTACGTTGGGTATGTTATTTTGAGCACTGGGTTTTCGGAGGGGGAACTAGTCTTGTTCACTAGAGAGATTTTGACTAGTTAGGGGTTGTTCTGGTTACCTCTTATGATAATGTATATATTGTAACTGACTCTTAGGTCCATATATATCTATTTGATTTTGGCTACGACTATATATGTAGTACACTTCTCTATTACTCATGTTACGACTAGTGCATATTCAAAACATTAGTAATACCCCGCTAACTACCATGTTAGTACTCGAGGAGAATGTAGAAGTTCAGGGTGTTACATAACAGATCTAACAACACATGGTTGGCGTAGAACCAATCCATGCCAAGAATTACTCCTATATTTTTCATTTGTAAACAAAATAGATATATGACAAAAGATCTATTCTCAGGAAGATGACAATTTAAACAACAATTACAGTGTATTTACAGACGATTAGTGTAGAAACAATACGATCAAAGAAAGTTTAGAAACTTTAAGATTCAAAGTCTCGACACTAGCATGTGAGATGAAAGAAATGGGTAGCAAGAAACCATATAGTAAATTTGGTTAGCAGTTAATTCGCACTTACCTTTGATGAGTTCATTGGATTGCTGCCTTCCGCATTGAGGGTGAAGACCCTTCCTTGTGTTGCGCCTGGGGTTCTGAACTAGATGGCCTTTCGCTCGTGCAGCCTTGGCATAGCGGTCAGGCTTGCCATGTAACGCCTCGATTTCTTCGTTTGAGTGTAAATGACCAAAATGCCCTTGAGGTCATTTTTATCCTAATTCAGGATAAGGCCCCAGTCCTTGAATGGGTCAACTCAATGTTTGAAGGAGATTATGACTATTATATTTGATGCCGAGGTGAAATCTCATTTTCCGAACTTTCGATTCAAAATGACCAAAATACCCCTGCTATGTTTACGCGAATATAAGGTGCCGTTTGAACCAAACTTTTCCAGGGAGTTTGGAATGATGTTTATGAGTGATGCATGATGTTTAGTCCCGCTTAGAAGGTCCAGAGAGTTTAGTGAAAAATTACCATTTTGCCCCTAGAACAGTGTTATAGTGAGCCTAATGACAATTAACCAAACCTAAGCAATATTAGGCTCTAATCGAAGATTAATTAATTTCAATAATTAATCTAGAGTCAAAATGATTTATTAAGGTTAATTAGAACCTAAGATTGCTTAGTTAAACTCTAAAATTCAAGATTCCTAGTCATGGAATCTTGAATAATGTTTTCTCTCCACTTCCTTAAATTTAAGGAAACTTGTCTATGACTCAATTAGACTTAATGAGAGTTTTAATTCTAATCTAGTATGACCACTCCCTAAATCAAGTCTTAACAACCTTAATTACCCATTACCTCACCTAAACACTTTCTTACAAATTCCTAATCAAAACCTTAATCAAAGAAACACCTAAACACACCATTAACCCACAATTACAAGAACTAATTTCCTCTCTCATGGCCTTGGATGCCGGCCACTCCACCACCTCCATAGCCCATCATGTGTTGTTTCAATTACACTCAAGAGCCATACCCTAAGCCATGCTCACACCATACCTTCAACCATACTCACAACCATACCTTTGTAAGAGATATTTCCTCTCTTCCTCCTCCAAAAGGCCGCCGGTTCCTCCCATTTCAGCCTCCATATTGCAAGTTTTCTATAAATACCAAGCCTTGAAGAACTTGGTTACACTTTGGATCATTTGCCAAGTTCAAGCTTTCTTGCAAAACTCTCTCATTCCTCTCAAATTTCCCTAACTTATCGATTTCTTCCTTCAAGTTCTAAGAGGATTTTGTCATCTCATTCCATCAAGAACCAAAGCCTTTCCTCATCTCTTTCAAGACTTCATTTGGTAGGGTTTTGTTTTAATGTTTTTGCTTGTGTTTTTCAAGAAAAGTTCTAGTTTCTCTGGTTTCAAACTCTTTTCCTCTTTCTTTTTTCTTTGGCCAAGGGCCTTTTAATAAAGAGAACATGAGCTTGATGATGAGGTTTCAAGATAATGACTTGTTGTTGTCATGTGAGAAACCTCTAAAGCTTGAAACAACTTGGTCTTGGACCATACATGCTTTTGATTTCTTTCCTTTCTTAGCTTAAGTTTTGTTTTCTCTTCCTTTTTCCCTTAATGATTTTGGTTTTTCTTCCTTGGTTTTGAATAAAGGTTGCTAAAAATGTTAAGTAGATCACAAAGGTTTTGTTAAAGAAAATTAATCATATGTTTTCAAAGAGCTCTAAGCTTCCTTGCCAACCTTAAAGTTGGTTTGCCGTTCTAAGAGTTTACTCTAGATTGAAGCCCATGAGCAATAAAATAAAAAAATATGTAGTTTATTTATGAGTTTTGTTGAGTGTTGGTATTTTTGTCTTAGTCCACACTCTTGAGCTTGATGATGAAGTTCAATCCAAAGTCTTCTTTGAAGTTTGGTGCTAAGAACTCTAAAGCTCATTCCCATTTGTTAAGATACATATTGGGTTAGGCTAGTAATGCCCCTCTAAAGTCTTGCAAGAGCTCTAGTAAAGACAAAACAAGTTGCATTCATGTTTAAGTTTATGCCTTGCATAGCATGTTTATTTTGATGCCATCACTAAACTCTCAAGAATAACTAAGTGAACTTGCATTATCATGTTTAATTTTTCCCAAGCTTGCATTTCATGTTTACATTTCAAGTCATCACTTAAATTCAAAGATAATAATGAGGATGCATCTCATATTTATTTTATGCACTCACTTTATTTTATAAAAAGTAAAATAAGTGCATTGCATGTCTAAGTTTATGTTATCACCTAAATACCCTAGAGCTCAAAGACTTGCCCTAAGTATCTTAAAGGGAAACTTTAATAAAAAAGAAATGGATGTGTTTTAGTATGATACAATGAACGTTTGATTTTGTAAAATGTAAGGATTATTTCAGGAAAATGTTGGAAAAATGTTTTATGAGGTCTCAAGGTGTTCAAATAGTTTGGAATGTGTTAAAAATCATATTTTCTCAAATTCCTAGGTTCCTAATCAATTTCCAGCTCATGTAATCGATTACCGAGTGGTTTTTTCAAGGGTTTTTGGTTCTTCTGTAATCGATTACCATACAATGTGTAATTGATTACCAAGGTTGTTCTTCATGCCCAAAGGGTCCTTAAAACCTATAATCGATTACCTACTTGTGTAATCGATTACTCCGATGTCTTCATTTTTCAAAACATTTAACCTAAGTAATCGATTACCATCCTATATAATCGATTACCCTTGTTTTGAAACCCAAATAAAATTAGTCCCTGGTAATCGATTACCAAGCATGTAATCGATTACAGAACACCTTTTTGCTCATGAAATTATTCCAAGAGAAAGACTAGTAACTCGTATGCACTTATAGCATGATCTTATGCGATTGTGCGTGATACATGCTCTTGGTTTTCTATCTTGTTGGCCACTCTATGAATTCTATTTCAAGGAGTTAGAATGCATAAGATTATGTTTGAGAGAAGTGAGAAACGATGTTGATGGTTAGGAAGGGCTAAGTAAATAGAAAGGTTTGAGAACTAAAATCTTAACACCCTTAGACACGAGAATAATGATAAATTTTGTTCCAGCATAATTGAGCTTAAGGAAGATGGCCCATAATTAGTGCATATGCCTAGAGTTCAAACCTAGGATCTTAGGCATAGCAGAACTTGGAAAAGAGTCTAAGGTGTAGATCCTAGAATCCCCCATAGTCAAGTAGTGATCATGATGTTTAATCTATACGACGTTGATTGGATAAGTTAGCGAACATAAATGTTAGAAAGAATTATAGGTAATGATCCCTTAGGTGTTATAAAAATCCATAATAAAGGTTAGAATAATTGGAACACAAGTTTAAGACCCATAAGGGCCAAAACATAAGACACCATGAGATAGGAGATGTGATGTGAGTATGAGGGCGAGTGAGCATATTCTTAATGATATGATTATGTTAATACCTTAAGCATGAAATGTTATGTGTATAATTGGTATGATGATGTGATGATGTGGTACGTCACGTTTAAAATGCATGAGAATATGAAATATGAATGAAGGGTATGTTATATGAGGTTCTAAGGTTGTATGCTCATGTTGCATCCATAAAAGATATGATAATGTGGAAATGATCCCATTATGACTTCTCTGAGTTAAGGGTTATACGGGGTGATCCAAGAAAGAGATAAGGTAATGAGGAAATGATCCCATTATGACTTCCCGAGTTAAGGGTTGTACGGGGTGATCCAAGAAAGAAATATGATTTCCCCTTTTACCCGTATAAATCTAGCGACGGCCAGTTAGGATGAGCTCATTAAGGCGATGGGTGATTAGGAGTTTGGTGACCATGTTAAAATCGGGGCCGGCATGTTGGGTGGATTTTGGCGACCATGATGAGGGTGGAAAATGGGAAAATTAAAAGGAACTCACGGAGTTCAAGTAAAAAAGTAAAAGACGTATATGCATATGTTTCGTTGATGTTTCATTGATGCTTTGATTAAGTGATATGTATTATCTACGTGTACTATCATGCTCAAGTATTGCCATGCATACATAAAATATCTGCTGCATTCATACCATGAAGAGTCATGCTAAAAGAAACCCACTTCAGATAATAAGACTTGAGAAATTAAAACTGAACCTATGCATGTACACCTCCTTTATAACGAAACCGAAGTGGCAGGGGCGCGACGATGACACTTGTGTTAATGTCGGGAGCCCTCTAGAATCTTGTATAAGTATTCTCACCCCTTTGTCTTTCCCTCCCATGTCATCTCCAGACGGGATTATGCGGATGTTCGTGATTTCCCTTGAAGCATGGACGTAGGAGTTATGCACTCTATGAAGGCGCAATGGAAGCTTGAAGACTAGTGTAGCCGTTTATAATTATGTTTCACGTAGTTAACCTTGCTTGATGTATCTAGTATCTTGAGATGTCCTTATATTTATAAGGGATTCGTTGTTTTGTTATGATTATAATATAATACTACAAGTTATGTTGTGTTTATTCTATGGTTTGTTTATGATTGTTATGGTGATGTATACTTGGATGTTATGTTTCTTGTTTATAGTCGGTCCTATGCGCATGCACAGTTCGTATTTTAAGTCTTAAGTTCAAAAGAAAAATTTAGTCGTACTTTTAGTACTCGTATTTTAAAGAAAGTAAGTCAAGTTTGAAACGAAGACGTCGTTAATTGTAACACCCCGAAAATTATTTAAAAATTAATTTGAGCTTTGTTATTCGTAATTTCAAAAATCTAATAGTATAGTAATGATGAGGGTGGCCCAAAGACCTAAAAAAAAAAAAAATTGGGCATGAATAGTAATCTTGTGGGCCCCACATGCCTATGGACAACCAACCCAAGATCCTGACCAAGAAATGCCCAACTAAAAATATAGAATTGAGGTTAGAAAATGTTAGAAATAAGAATTTTAGACCTGGAATTTATTTTCAGGAAACATCTATTTACGGATATGGTATTTTACCTGTTGGTTAAATTACGGTGTGTAGTTTCTTACACTATGAAATTTATAGTGCAAATTAGACACATAATATGACAAGTGTGTGGCTTAAAATAGGCCACACCATTGCCCTTTTCTATGAGCCAATGAGGATGTTACAAAATTGCACAAGATTATCTTCAAGAAACACATTGCATAATTCATTAATGTATGCATTATCTTCAAATGAAAAAGAAAATAAATCAAAATTCATCATTTCTTCTTCCTTAAGTCCCAGAACTCCATTCAGCCATTCTTCCATCTTTTTCTTCTTCAAAAACATAAAAACATACTAAGAACACTAAGCCACAACATCAAACATCCATATGTTTTGTCACAAACACAAATTTACCTCTTGAAAACTTGAATCAATTCCTTATTACACAACCCTTATCTCACCATAGCATCAAGTTAGCTGTTATTTACAGTGTTGTAAGAGGATTAGAGAGAGGGTTAGATCAAGAAATTGGTGGAGGATCCTTGAGCAAAGTTAAGAACAAGAGTTTAAGCTTCAAAGAGTCAAGTAGGGCTTTATTATCCACTTTTCTTTCAAAATTTACTTTCAAATTTTCGGATTGATTGAGCTTGGAATTTCTGGTTTTATTGGCTGATATTACATAAATATTGATGTATGAATTTTGGTGGGATGTTTGGATGATGATAGGAATCACTTTTGTCAAAAGGATTTTGAGTGATACTTGCTGGATTTTCGGGTTTCTTACAGGCAGTGTATAATCACGATTTTTCTGGGCATGTTGTAGTCATGGTCATGAGCTGAAAAAATTATATGTTCAAGTTAACATCTTGGGCTAGTCCCACAAATTTTCTTGAGCTCTAAATTTGATTCTAAATGTCTTTAAAAAATCGAAAACTGAAATGGTTTTGTGCTGTCTGGATTAGTGGACCTGAAGCTGTGAATTTATATAATTTTATTAACATAGCAAATGATTGAATTATCCTTTGAAATTTTTACAGGATATTTTCAACATCTCAAAGTATACCCATGATTTTTCTTTTAAACTGATTCAATCATTTGCTAGGGTTAAAAATTGTGAGAATCTAGTTCTGAACTGAGTATGAGGGGTTTCTGACCACTAAAATTGTTGAATTTTATTATCATACTTAGAGAACTATTTTTACTCCGAAATTTTTATGGAGCCTTGTGGACATATTGAAGTATCTCAGGGAATTTTCATAGTCTTTAAATTGATTGTTTAATTTGTGAGATAAATCGTGCTCTAAGTCCGAATTCTGCCAAATGCTGTCTTTGTACTGGAAATGGATTAAACTCTTGATTTAGAAGTCAAATGATCTTTGGTTTAAGTATGATGTACATGAATGCATGCTAGTGACATTAAAGATTGGTTTGTGAGAAATGAATGAGAATTTCTTGTGATTGGTTGTATATATGAGCTTTAAGCTTGCGTTGGTAAAAAGAATCGTGATAAATGAATGATGTATATATATCTATATTGGAAACATTATGACATTTAGAAACTATGCTAATGCATATGGTAGTGTGAGCTTGAGGATGATGTATGTACTAAGTAAAGAATGAAGTCCCCTTTAGTTCAAAAAGGGCACGCAAAGGTCCTCTTTAGTCTATAAAGGGCACGGGAAAGGTCCCTTGAATGTGTAGGGCACGGGACAAGTCCCCTGAATATGTAAAGGGCATGAGAGGTCCCCTTTAGTCCAAAAGGGCAAGAAAAAGTCCCCTTCGATGTACCGAAGGCACGTAAAGTTGAAAATGAATTTTTATGATGTTGAGTAGTATGACATATGTATACTGAGTGATGGAGTAATTAAAATAAATCCACTTCGGAAGAATGACTTTTGAACTTTAAAATGAACCTTTGATATATGTTGCATGCTCACAATTTTACTAATAAACCGAAGTGGCTGGATTAACGATGGCATGAGTTTCATTATATGTTTGGATGCCCTATTGAGAATTTTAGAATTCTCACCCCTATGTGTTTATTTCCGTGTCTGCCTCCAGGTTAATTCCAAAGGATACGAAGCCCTACAAAAGACTGAATTGGAATTTCTGGAGCTTAGTAGTGGAGACTCATATCTGTTGCACTTAGATATGTATGTATCTGAAATATAGTAAGGAACAGATGTGTACCAAAGCTCATAGAAGAGCTCCCTTTTGTACTTGACGTATACTAAATAAATATTTTGTTTCCTTGCTGTATATTTCCATAGAACCACGAGCTAGTCACTACATAATTCGACTCGATCACTCTTGCCATAGACAACTAAGAAAGGTCCGCTAAATTATAAGTAACAACTCCTAAGTATAATGTCATTACTTAAAGATGACATTGCACTTGGGAGGATGTTACACACCACAACTATTTTTCATATTTTTCTAATATTTCCATTCTGACATTCAAGGCTTGCACTTGGACATTATCTTGCTGCTTCTCGGCTTCCTCTTATAGTGACGACCTGCCGAACTCTGTGTTGAACTTCATAACCAAGTGGACTTTTGAAATGATTGCTCCCAAGCTTGTTGATCATTAGTATTCCCATGATCACGTTGTGTGCTGATGGCCTCCGGAGGACCAGGAAATCTACTGGATGGTTCTTGCTAGTGGGAACTTCTCACCGTTGCGTGTAACATGACGTAGCTATATGGCCTTACCCTTTCCTTGGTAAAGCCCACGAGGTCTTATGGATATGCTTTCAAATTTGCATCTTTTAGTCCCAATTTATCGAAGGTTTCTTGAAAGAGCAGATTGGAGGGTTTCTTCTGGTCGATGAGTATTCACCTAACTTCCGTTTAAGCGGTCATTATGGATATGACCATGGGTCGTCATGCTGTATGATGCTAAAGTTGTCTTATTCTAAAAAGCTATGGCTTGCAAACATGGAGCTTTTGCTTTGCTTCTTTTGCCATTAATTTGCATTACATCCTTTAGGGCCCTCTTTCGAGACCTCTTCCGCTGAACCCTTCTTAGAGTGTGGATTGTTCATGCCACTTGACCCTTGGTTAGGTCTATTTGGCCTCAATCCTCCTTCTCATCGGTTATTTACCCTTTATTCATCTTCTTCCTGTTCCCTTATTTCTGGGGATGGCTTCCTTTTCCTTGGGCTCCTCCTGGAGGCCACAAATCTGCCATCCCGTCTCTTCTCAGCTCTTACCTATCTCCTAGATCTCAGGAGTCTCCGTTTGATGCCCGTGGCTCTGGTGGTATTCATAGAACACCGTCTTGTTGTGTAGGGAGTGTTTTTCAAAGTTGTAGGTTTGGGCAGGGCACTCCGTGCTATGCATTCTTGAAAAGCTAGGCCAGGGATATCTCAAGAGTGGGGTATACTAGACAAACCACCCTCCTTTGGTCGCTCTCTTTCTCACACTTTCCCCCTATATTCTTCTTTGATTATTCCGTTATGCTAAGTTCAGTGCTTCTTCCAGGTTGATATATTTTTTGGCTCTGCTTCTGTAGTTCTTCAATCTTCTTTGGTTCCTTCTTGGCCAAAGATCTCTCTAAGACTCGCTCGAGTCCTCCAACAAGGGTGATTAATGCCCGGGGTGTTAGATATATGATTTGGAGCGCTTCTTGGTTGAACCTATCTAATATTCCTCAAAGTTTCATTCGAGAACTGGTAGAATTTGAGGAGCCTGGTTACTGATCTGACCTTGGTCCAACTCGTCGTGAACCAGGCCAGAAGCGGAATTGAGGTCGCAGAGCGGTGATAGATCCTGATGGGTAGCCGATTAAACCATGTTAAGGACGACTTTTGTAAAGTGAGTGGGAATGCCTTGCATCTAGGGGTTCGTC
>JAMLFY010000440.1:0-35158 GCA_030441495.1 Dalbergia oliveri | reverse complement strand
TATGTGTTTTATTTGGACAAAGTGTTGAGCTTTGTATTTATTTTCTTAAGCTTGATGATGAAGTTCAACCTTAAGACTTCCTTGAAGTCTAGGTGCTAAGAACTCTAAAGCTTGCCTTATGATACATAATGGGTTGAGGTTTTATTCCTTTAAAGCCTTGCAAAGAGCTCTAGCTAAGATCTAAAATAAGATGCATTCATGTTTACTTTATGCTTTGCATAGCATGTTTATTTTGATGTCATCACTAAGTTCTCAAGACTAATTAATTGGACTTGCACTACCATGTTTAAATTTCAAGCTTGCATCTCATGTTTACATTTCAAGTCATCACTTAACCTTAAAGATAATAAAGAGGTTGCATCCCATATTTATTTTATGCTCTCACTTTACTTTCTAATGAAGAATAAAATGAGTGCATATCATGTTTAAAGTTTATGTCATCACCTAAGTCTCCTAAAGCTCAAAGGCTTGCCCAAGTATCATATGTAAGGTTTTCAAGAAAATATTGGCATTCTTAAAGAAGCCATTTCGCCCTTGTGGTGATGATGATGGACTTAATATGAGTTCCTCTAATCACAAGTGTCCATAGTTTGTGTTTTGTAATTTTTCCAAGCTTAGGAGCACCTAAGCAACATTATGCATAAAATTATATACTTTAAAACTATTTTGCAAGAAAGTTAATTTAGCTATTGACCTTATGTGTAAAGGCATGATTTTAATGAAAGGATTTGAGTTCTAAAAGAGTTTTGAATCCCTAGAATTATTCCAAGAGAAAACTAGTAACTTGTATGCATTTTAATTTACAAGATTATGTGATTTTATGGGCTTATGATTTGGTTCTGCCCTTCATGATTGGCTGCTGTACAAATGTTGTTCTAAGGTGTTAAAATGTGAAAAATTATGTTTGAGTGAAGGGAGGATCGATTTAGAGAAGTTAGAAAAGAATAAGTAACTTAAAAGGATCAAGAATGAGAATTCTAGAACACCTTAAAGCACAAATTTGCAAAACTATTCCAGCATAATTAATTCAAGTGTAAATGGTTCATAATCAGTAGGATATGCATAAAAACCTTTCATAAATGATTAGGTATTAATTACTAAGCTTAAGGTGATGATAAGGACTTAAAATAGGAATTCTAGCACACTTAGACATGGCAAAATGTGATTCTGTCCAGCAAAGTTAAATTGAGGAAAGTGAATTATAACTTAGTAAACATGCCTAGGAATCCCTCATAATTGGTTTAGGGATTGATTATGAAGCCTTAGGCGAAGACGGATCTTAAAAAGGGTCACGAACGGAAATTCTAGACCCCGTAAGTATATGATACTTTTCTTGCCCAAACTACATAATGCTATTTGGAATTTTAGGTGTGCCTAAAACTCAGTGAGAATTTTAAGTAATGATCCCTTAGGTGTTATAAAAATCCTTAGTGAGGATTAGAATGACCGAAATATGAGTTTAAGACCCATAAGGGTCACATCATAAGATACTATGTGCCAAATTTGATATGGTGATATGATGAAATGTTGTGTTTGAGATGCATAATGTTTCAAAGATATGAATGAAATTGAGAAATATGCTCATGTGAACTAGAAAATTGTTGCAATGAGAAAGTTTCATGAAAATGATGCATGTGGCTGAAATTATGTGGCATGACTCAAATTTGAGATTCGGAGAGTAGCGTTATGCCGAATTTCCGTCAAATTGAGGGACAAAAAGAAAGTTTTGAAAATGAAGTTTAAAGTTATATGCCGAGACGCATTTCTCCTGCTACGGTGAGAAGAAAGTAAACCTGGGGGTATGGACGAGCCATACCAGAAGACAAGTCGGTCTTAACCAGTCGATACGTTTCGAAGAATGAAAGTATATGATGTTTAAGTTGACACACCGAGACGTACTTATCCTCTCTGAGGAGAAGGTAAAATCGTGAGGGCATAGACATTAGCCTGCCAAAGCGGACAAAGTCTTGGTCTTAACCAGTTGATACGTTTCGAAGAAGGAAAAAGTCCCATGATGGGTGATCCTTAGGCCCCCTACCCATACTCTTAGAGTCGGGATTATGATGATTATGATTATGTTTATGATTCGCTTATCAAGGGATAAGTAAGAACTAGTGACGACTAGTTAAGGTATGAGCTCATAGTGTAACACCCTAATAATTAACCCAATACACCTAATTCTGATTAATTACTAGACTTTACTCTTTGCTTCAGTTCCTTAATCATGCTTTGAAAATACTTAGTGAAATTACGAGCCATTTTTTTTTTAAACATAATTGAAAACGTGAGCCGCGCTTAACGTGAATGATTTAGCAAAATTTAAAAGACACATAGGAATTTACAAACATCACATCATAATATATTGGCTCCATCATAGCATCCATAATTACATATCATATAGATATTTTGCCTACCAACAGAATAAGACTAAGTGTAGGCAATCTAATAAAACATAAATAATATATGGATGGAAGGACATCCATTAATGGCACCTAGTAATAACACTCCAGGGATAGGGATAGATATCTGAAATATACGAGTGAAACTAGCAGGATTCAAGTTCAGCTACCCTGACAACCTCAATGTGATTCACGAACGCTTCCTTTTCTGAAGACGAGATGGAAAGAAAAATAGAGGGAGTGAGAAACTTATAAAAGAATCTAGGGTACTCACCTCATGATGCATTGTGTCATCATCATCGTCCCCAGGAACCTCGGGTTATTATGAAATAGTGAGCATGCTAAGATTGATTTATTAAGTTCGAAAATATACTTTACCGAGGTTCGTCTTTTAATCATGCGTCTTATAATGCATCATAAACTTAGCATGTCATGTTTATAATGAACTTTTCCTTTCATATATAATAACATAGTTATGCATAAAATCACATCATATTCCTCATCATCATTTCATAATACTATGCATAGCAGAATATCATATTTCTCATCATCATCTCATAAATACTATGCATAGCAGAACATCATATTCACATAATGCATTTACTTAGTTTCTTAGGTGACTTAAAGTTACTTTCATCATCATTTTCCTGGGCCACCCTATACTCCACCCTTTTGGGAGTAATCTAGGTTATGAGCTCATACCTTGCTAGTCGTCACCAGCACATACTTATCCCTTTTGATAAGTAAAAATTCCGTCTCTACCCTTTTGAGAGAGACTAGGGGGCAAGAATCACCTTTTCACCGCCTATAGTTTGAGGGTCCAAAGGATCATTTTCTCATATATTTTGAGTCACCTTTAAGTCTTTGCATGTTATATCATAATACAATTCTTCATTCATAATCATCATAACATTTTCTCATTTATAGTCTTATGCCAAAATATACCAACTGTAATCATGCATCTGGAGATTCCCAGGAAAGAGGGTCACAATGGACACGCTTAAATACCAAATCTTTCCTTAGCCAGAATCTTTCCAAATTGCACTCTTAGGAATACACTTTCTTCCAGGAAGAATATGTCTTTATTTCATGCATAAGTTTTCATTGTTTGCAACAACAACTATAACATACAAACCAGGGAATCAATCAATGACACCAAATTCTTAATAAGCATCAAATCACATTTTAAGTACACATAAATTACTAGCTTCCCATAAAATTCTTACAAAGTTTTAAAACTCTTTTAAAACTAATTCCTTTTGTTAAACTTGAAAGAAGTCATAGGACTTTAGGCCTAAATTAACCATGGGACCGATTTATAACTTGAAAGAATGTTCATAATTAAATCTTTCACTTAAGATAAAAGGAGCAAGTCTTGAGCTTTAGAGATTTAGGTGACATCTTTGAATTATTACCATGCTATGCAACCTTATTTTAATCTTATCTTTATAAGGTGATAGCTTGGAATTATAAACATGATATGCAATTCCATTTCTTTATCTTTAAGATTTAAGGTGATAACTTGAAAATTAAACATGATGCAAGAACTTGTAATATAAACATGATGCAAGAAACTGAGCGCGGTAATCAAGGACCAAGAGGGAGAAGAGAATCTTAAGCAACCGAGCGGTAGTCCGCATAGGACGGTGAGGAGATGAGAATTACATTTTTTTTAAGCTCCAATTCTCAAGACTTCTTAAAGAATAAATTCTTTAACTCCAATTATCTCATTTCTTTGCTTATGATTCATAAGCAAGTCTTTGAGCTCTAGGATTTTTAGGTGATGACATAAAATAAACATGCCATGCATTGACTCTTTTAGCCATTATAAAATAAAGTGAGAGCATAAAATAAACATGAGATGCAACTTCTTTATTATCTTTAGAGATTAAGTGACAACTTGAAATTTAAACATGAAATGCAAGCTTGGAAATTTAAACATGAATATGCAAGTTCATTTATTCATTCTTGAGAATTTAGTGATGACATAGAAAGTAAACATGGTTATGCAAGGCATAAACTTAAACATGGATGCAAGTTCATTTTATTTCTTTACTAGAGCTCCTCCAAGACTTTAGAGAAATATAAATTCAACCCAATATATCTTAGCAAGACAAAGTGAAAAATACATCTTTCAAGTTCTAAACTCAAGATCATAAAAACATCATAAAAATATTATTCTTTAAAGTTTTGCATCAAGTGGAACTTTCAAGCTTTAGAGGCCTAACTTGTGATGGATTCACAACCCACCCTCAAGGTCCTCATCATCAAGCCATCATCTTAGTCCCACCTAGGCCATATGGCTGAATTGTTCAAAGAAAAAGGAAGAAGAAAACCAAATGGAAAAACTAGAGAAAATCCATGAAATCATCATTTTGAACCAAGAACAACACTTAGCAAAGCATAGAAATAAACTTAAAAACAACTCCCTACCTAATCTGATTTGAAGGAAAGGAAGAGAACTTGGTTTCCTTGAGTGAAATGAAAGAAAATATTCTTGAAAACTTGAAGAAAGAATTCAGCCAAGAGGAGGAGGAAATGAGAGCTTTTGGTGCTCCTAAAACTAGAATTTGTGTAAGTTATGAACTAAGCATCTAAACTATCTTCAAGCATGCCTATTTATAGAGATTTTGCAGCTCATAAATGGACAAAGGAAGGAAAGAAATCTGACCAAAAATTAGAGAAAAAAATAAGGAAGAAAAATCATTTTGTTTGGTGGCTTAAAACATGGAATCATGTTTCCATGTTTTCATGATTCTTTGTTTTCATTCTTTGGATTTTTGTGTAATAATTTTCTGACTTATTACTCAATAATTTCGTGCATTACAGCCTTGTGGAAGAGGATTTTGTGTGTTCCATGTATTTTTTAGGTGTAGGCAAGGTATTCATGCAATTTAGAGAATTTACGGTTAAGGGTTTAAGTGAATTACTAAGCAATTTGGGTGTTTTAAGCAATTTTAGGTTCTAATCAATCTAAATAAATAATTTTGACTCTAGATTAGTAATTAGAATTTAATAAGCTTTAATTTGAGCCTAATATTGCTTAGGTTTCGTTAGACGAATCAAAAATCTCAAAATTTGTAAAACTGCACAAAGAGGGGCAAAACGGTCATTTTACTTAAAAATTGCCCGAGACCACCCGAGCTTAACCAATGGTTAATCATGGCTTAAAAACACCTTTTAACACATTTTAGTGAGGTTCGGGCTTAGTCGGCACGCAAATCGGAGTTAAACCGCAAGGGCGTTTTGGTCATTTCGCGCGTCGAAACTCAAAATTAGGATTCTTCTCCTCTATTAACACACATAACACAAACAATCCCTTATTAACATCAAAACATCCCCTTGAGGATGGGTGGGGCCCACGATCCTCATTTTCTGAGTAAAATAACCTCAGGGCATTTTGGTCATTTTACACGTACAGAAAATTGGGGTTTGCAATACTTGCACGAATTGCTCCTAACTTCTCTTCTAACGTTATATTCCTTTATTAAGGATTGTTTGGTCTCAAATTTTATATAATATTTACCTACGGTAATTCGGTAATTCCTAATGATAGTAAAAATTACAGTAAAAATTGGGGCGTTACATTACTCCCCTCCTTAAAAAGAATTTCGCCCTCGAAATTCGTTACCTAGAAATAGGATATTGTGCTTGCATATAATTCCAGCTCCCATGTAACTTCTTCGGTTTCATCTTGTCCCCATGCTACTTTGACTGGGTACAACCTTGTTCCTTACGCTTAACTCCTCGGTCAACGATTCTCGTGGGTGGTAAGTTAAACGTTAGGTCATCTCTTAATTGTACATGTTCTGGCTCTAGTACATGACTTGGGTAGAATGATATTTCCTTAACTGGAGACATGGAAAACATCATGAAGGTTGGACAGACTCCTGGGTAGGGCTATACGGAGGCTACATATCCTATTTTGCTAAGGATTTCAAACGACCAAGAAATCTGGGCTCAATTTCTTTACTTTCATTGCTCGGCCTATGCCTGGTGGGGGTGATTCTTAGGAACACATGGTCCCCTTCTTGAAAATCTAGCGTTTTCGCCGCTTGTCCGCATAGTTTTCTGCGACTTTGAGCAGTAAGAATTTTATCCCTAATCTTCTTAATTTGTTCCGTGTTTCCCACAATATTAGGTCCAGTAGACTTTGCTCTCGGGCTCATACCAACATAAAGGTGATTGACACTTCCGTCCATAGAGGGCCTCGTATGGTGCCATACCGATACTTGCATGATAACTGTTGTTATATGCAAATTCAATCAGTGGAGGTACTTATCCCAACTCCCTCTTTGATCTAAAACACATGCCCTCAACATGTCTTCCAAAGTTTGGATAGTTCTTTCAGATTGACCGTCCGTTTGGGGGTGATAAGCCGTCTAGACACAGCTTTGAACCAAACGCCTTCTGAAAGCTCCCCAAAATCGTGACGTGAATCGCGGATCCCGATCCGAGATTATCGTCGACGACTTCCATGTAATCTTACTATCTCCTGAATATATAATTGTGCTAACCTATCCAAGGAATAAGTCACCTTAATAGGTAAAAAGTGGCTGACTTAGTCAACCGATCCACTATTACCCAAATGGCGTCATGATTCGCTTGGGTCCTCGGTAGTCCAGTTACAAAATCCATGGAGATACTATCCCACTTCCATTCGGGGATTGATAGGGGTTGCAACATTCCAGAGGGTCTTTGGTGCTCAATCTTCACCTTTTGACATACCAAGCATTTATTCACCCATGTGCACACATCCTTTTTCAATCCAGGCCACCAGAACATCTTCCTCAAATCTTGATACATCTTGGTGGCACCAGGATGGAGGGTGAAATGACTCTTATGGGCTTCCTCCAAAATATCCTTTCGGAGGTCACCACTAGCAGGTACACATATACGACCTTCAAACCTCCATAAACTATCATTCCCTTGGGTAAAACCTTTCAACTTATCAGCTCTTCCTCCTCTAAGGTCTCTTGAAATTCTGTATCTTTCCTTTGGGCTTGAGCAATTCTTTCCTTGAATTCACTCGTCACACTAAGGTGACAAGCTCTTATGCCCTTAGTGGTCAAGGTCATTCCTAGGTTGAGGTCTCTAAATTGCTCAATTAACTCAATCTCTTTCACCATCAACGGGACACTTGTAAGGATTTCCTACTTAGGGCATCAGCTACAACATTAGCTTTACCTGGATGATAGTTTAACCCGAAATCATAATCTTTTAAAAACTCCATCCACCTTCTTTGCCTCATGTTTAGCTCTTTTTGATCAAAGAGATATTTCAAACTCTTGTGATCAGAAAACACCTCAAACCTCACTCCGTATAAATGGTGTCTCCAAATCTTTAGAGCAAACACGACAACGGCTAACTCAAGGTCATGGGTGGGGTAATTTGCCTCATGTGGCTTGAGTTGCCTCGATGCATAGGCCACCACTTGCCTATCCTCATCAGTACACAACCCAAACCCTTCCTCGAAGCATCACAGGACACTTCAAAAGGCACATTGGGGTCGGGTAACACTAAAAGAGGGGTTGAGGTTAGCTTGTGTTTCAGCTCTTGAAAGCTCTTTTCACAGGGGTCCATGAAAAAGAGGTGTTTTTCCTAGTTAGCTTAGTCAGGAAGGGAAATCTGGAAAATCCCTTGATAAACCGACGGTAATAACCAGCTAAACCTAAGAAGCTCCTTACTTCAGTTACCGTGGTTGGTCTTTCCCAGTTTACAACCGTTTCCACCTTACTAGGATCTAGCAATTCCTTTTTAGATACTACATGCCCTAAAAATTTCACCTCATCCAACCAGAATTCACACTTAGAAAGCTTGGCATATAGTTTCTTTTCCTTAGGATTTCCAGGACTATAGTTAGGTGGCGTTCATGCTCCTCGTGGGTCTTAGAGTAGATGAGAATGTCATCTATAAAGACAACCACAAACTGATCTAAATAGGTCTAAAGATCCTATTCATGTAATCCATAAAAATTGCCGAGCATTGGTTAATCCAAAGGACATTACTGCAAACTCAAAATGGCCGTATCGGGTGCGAAAGGCCGTTTTTGGTATATCTTCATCTCTCACCCTAATATGGTGGTAACCTGACCTCAAATCAATCTTAGAAAACACTGTTGCGCCTTTAAGCTGGTCCATCAAGTCATCTATCCTAGGCAAAGGGTATTTGTTCTTCACTGTCACTTTATTCAATTGCCTATAGTCAACACACATCCTCATACTCCCATCCTTTTTCTTCACAAACAACACAGGGGCTCCCCAAGGTGATGCACTAGGCCTAACAAACTTTTTCTCCAATAAATCTTCCAATTGAGCTTTTAACTCGTCAACTCTAATGGGGACATCCTGATGGGGCTATGGATATGGGACCTGCACCTGAAGCAATTCTATGGAAAACTCTATCTCTCTCTTGGGGGAAACTCTGTATCTCATCTGGAAATACTTCGGGATAATTCCTTACTATTGGTATCTCATCGATACTTTGCTCAAAGTCTACATCACTAGCGGCTAGGAAAATATAACCTTTATTCTCACCCTTACCCAGTCCTTTCCCATGTTATGTAAAGACTTATGGGTTTCTTAGGTTCAATGGGAACAGGAAGAAAAGTAATGGTTTTCTCATAGGTTAACAGTACACGGTTGGCTTCAAGCCAATCCATGCCAAGAATCACATCTAAACCTTGCATGGGTAAGCAAATGAGATCTAAAACAAATGATCTATTCTCAATAACAAAATGGCAATCTAAACAACATTTACAAGTCCTAACGGGTTTTCCAGGAGGGTAGAAACAATAAGGTCAAAAGGAAGCTCAGTTATATGCAAGTTAAGGGTTTTAACACACGAGTGGGAGATAAAAGAATGGGAAGCGCCAGAATCATACAGTACAATTAAGTTTCTACCATACATATTACACTTACCTTCCACGAGATTTCGTGACTTTGTCGTTTCTTCAGGCATTAACGGTGAATACCCTTCCTTGGTATTCTGGCTTGGGATTGGGGGTTGGCGGGTTCCTTCTCTGCATTCTGGGAGTAATGACCTGGTTTTCCACACCGGTAGCACACGTTTGTTCGGCTCGACATGGCATGCTCCCATGATTCTTGCCGCACTTGGGACATTCCATGGATGGCACGGGTCGTGGAGGTGCTGCTGGACCCTTTGTGGTGCTTCCCCTTGTTGTTGTTATTGTTGTTGTTGTGATTGTTGTTGGGGTTGTTGTTGTAGCGGTTGTTATTATAGCGGTTGTTGTTGTTGTTCGGCCTTCCTTGTTGAAAGTTCCTTTGTGGACCTTGGGGTCTCGATTGAGGTGGGAATGGAGGTCGATTTTGCCTCTTGAACTGTTGACCTTGAGGTGTCAGCTTTTGATGATATTCTCAGGACTTTGAAGTACCCAGCTTCTCGCCCTTCTTCAATGATGCGGCATTTGTTGACTAAGGTAGAGAAATCCCTAATTTCCAAGTGCGCAACCTCCACATTAAGTTCTGCCTTTAACCCTGACTCGTATTTAATGCATTTCCAATACTCATCAGGGTTACCTTGGTACATCCTTGAGAACTTAATGAGTTCCTCAAATTGGCAGTTCCGAGCCACATTCATATTCCCCTGGACAAGTTGCATGAATTCAATGTCCTTAGCATTTCTAACCGACTCTGAAAGTACTTCTCGTAAAAATGGACCTTGAATAATTCCCAATCAATGTCCACTTCGGTTGCCTCCAGGAGTCTTCGAACACCTCCACCAGAAGCCGGCATCACCCTCAAGCATGTGGGTGGCAAAAGTGACCTTCTGCTCCTCGGAACATGGAACTACAGCAAAGACCTTCTCAATATTCCGAATCCATTCATCTGCTACATTAGGATTCAGGGTCCCCTTGAAACAGGTGGATTCGCCTTACGAATTCCAAACGAGCATGTTCGGGAATTTCATGTCCTTGATTTATATTAGCTTGACGATTCTGATCCATCCGTTCCATCATCATTCTCATGGTCCTTGCTACGTCGCGAAGTGCTTCAGCGGTCTCATTATCTTGGTTATTCTGTGCGCGCTCCTAGTCGTTGTCGTCGTGCCATTGGTCCCTATACACACAAAACAGGCAACACTGAGGTGATCAAGCCCAATATTCCATGCAAAGTGAGCAAGTTACCATGGCACTTTCAACATACAGGAGTCATGTATTTCTAATCCTCAAGCTCATCCTAATGATAAACATCTACACATGACATTACTAACGTATTATGCTTTAGAAGCATAGTCCCAATCCTCAAGCTCCGTAAAACGAACTCTCTGATACCAAAATGTAACACCCTAATAATTAACCCAATACACCTAGGATCTGATTAATTACTAGACTTTACTCTTTGCTTCAGTTCCTTAATCATGCTTTGAAAATACTTAGTGAAATTACGAGCCATTTTTTTTTTAAACATAATTGAAAACGTGAGCCGCGCTTAACGTGAATGATTTAGCAAAATTTAAAAGACACATAGGAATTTACAAACATCACATCATAATATATTGGCTCCATCATACAGCATCCATAATTACATATCATATAGATATTTTGCCTACCAACAGAATAAGACTAAGTGTAGGCAATCTAATAAAACATAAATAATATATGGATGGAAGGACATCCATTAATGGCACCTAGTAATAACACTCCAGGGATAGGGATAGATATCTGAAATATACGAGTGAAACTAGCAGGATTCAAGTTCAGCTACCCGTGACAGCCTCAATGTGATTCACGAACGCTTCCTTCTTCTTGAAGACGAGATGGAAAGAAAAATAGAGGGAGTGAGAAACTTATAAAAAGAATCTCAGTAGGGTACTCACCTCATGATGCATTGTGTCATCATCATCGTCCCCAGGAACCTCGGGTTATTATGAAATAGTGAGCATGCTAAGATTGATTTATTAAGTTCGAAAATATACTTTACCGAGGTTCGTCGGTTTTAATCATGCGTCTTATAATGCATCATAAACTTAGCATGTCATGTTTATAATGAACTTTTCCTTTCATATATAATAACATAGTTATGCATAAAATCACATCATATTCCTCATCATCATTTCATAATACTATGCATAGCAGAATATCATATTTCTCATCATCATCTCATAAATACTATGCATAGCAGAACATCATATTCACATAATGCATTTACTTAGTTTCTTAGGTGACTTAAAGTTACTTTCATCATCATTTTCCTGGGCCACCCTATACTCCACCCTTTTGGGAGTAATCTAGGTTATGAGCTCATACCTTGCTAGTCGTCACCAGCACATACTTATCCCTTTTGATAAGTAAAAATTCCGTCTCTACCCTTTGAGAGAACAGACTAGGGGGCAAGAATCACCTTTTCACCGCCTATAGTTTGACGGGTCCAAAGGATCATTTTCTCATATATTTTGAGTCACCTTTAAGTCTTTGCATGTTATATCATAATACAATTCTTCATTCATAATCATCATAACATTTTCTCATTTATAGTCTTATGCCGAAATAATATATACCAACTGGAATCATGCATCTGGAGATTCCCAGGAAAGAGAGGTGGGTCACAATGGACACGCTTAAATACCAAATCTTTCCTTAGCCAGAATCTTTCCAAATTGCACTCTTAGGAATACACTTTCTTCCAGGAACAGAATATGTCTTTATTTCATGCATAAGTTTTCATTGTTTGCAACAACAACTATAACATACAAACCAGGGAAGCAATCAATGACACCAAATTCTTAATAAGCATCAAATCACATTTTAAGTACACATAAATTACTAGCTTCCCATAAAATTCTTACAAAGTTTTAAAACTCTTTTAAAACTAATTCCTTTTGTTAAACTTGAAAGAAGTCATAGGACTTTAGGCCTAAATTAACCATGGGACCGATTTATAACTTGAAAGAATGTTCATAATTAAATCTTTCACTTAAGATAAAAGGAGCAAGTCTTGAGCTTTAGAGATTTAGGTGACATCTTTGAATTATTACCATGCTATGCAACCTTATTTTAATCTTATCTTTATAAGGTGATAGCTTGGAATTATAAACATGATATGCAATTCCATTTCTTTATCTTTAAGATTTAAGGTGATAACTTGAAAATTAAACATGATGCAAGAACTTGTAATATAAACATGATGCAAGAAACTAGAGCGTGGTAATCGCATAGGGACCAGGAGAGGGAGAAGAATCTTAAGCAACCGAGCGCGGTAGTCCGCAGGGACGGTGAGGGAGATGAGAATTACATTTTTTTTTAAGCTCCAATTCTCAAGACTTCTTAAAGAATAAATTCTTTAACTCCAATTATCTCATTTCTTTGCTTATGATTCATAAGCAAGTCTTTGAGCTCTAGGATTTTTAGGTGATGACATAAAATAAACATGCCATGCATTGACTCTTTTAGCCATTATAAAATAAAGTGAGAGCATAAAATAAACATGAGATGCAACTTCTTTATTATCTTTAGAGATTAAGTGACAACTTGAAATTTAAACATGAAATGCAAGCTTGGAAATTTAAACATGAATATGCAAGTTCATTTATTCATTCTTGAGAATTTAGTGATGACATAGAAAGTAAACATGGTTATGCAAGGCATAAACTTAAACATGGATGCAAGTTCATTTTATTTCTTTACTAGAGCTCCTCCAAGACTTTAGAGAAATATAAATTCAACCCAATATATCTTAGCAAGACAAAGTGAAAAATACATCTTTCAAGTTCTAAACTCAAGATCATAAAAACATCATAAAAATATTATTCTTTAAAGTTTTGCATCAAGTGGAACTTTCAAGCTTTAGAGGCCTAACTTGTGATGGATTCACAACCCACCCTCAAGGTCCTCATCATCAAGCCATCATCTTAGTCCCACCTAGGCCATATGGCTGAATTGTTCAAAGAAAAAGGAAGAAGAAAACCAAATGGAAAAACTAGAGAAAATCCATGAAATCATCATTTTGAACCAAGAACAACACTTAGCAAAGCATAGAAATAAACTTAAAAACAACTCCCTACCTAATCTGATTTGAAGGAAAGGAAGAGAACTTGGTTTCCTTGAGTGAAATGAAAGAAAATATTCTTGAAAACTTGAAGAAAGAATTCAGCCAAGAGGAGGAGGAAATGAGAGCTTTTGGTGCTCCTAAAACTAGAATTTGTGTAAGTTATGAACTAAGCATCTAAACTATCTTCAAGCATGCCTATTTATAGAGATTTTGCAGCTCATAAATGGACAAAGGAAGGAAAGAAATCTGACCAAAAATTAGAAAAAAAATAAGGAAGAAAAATCATTTTGTTTGGTGGCTTAAAACATGGAATCATGTTTCCATGTTTTCATGATTCTTTGTTTTCATTCTTTGGATTTTTGTGTAATAATTTTCTGACTTATTACTCAATAATTTCGTGCATTACAGCCTTGTGGAAGAGGATTTTGTGTGTTCCATGTATTTTTTAGGTGTAGGCAAGGTATTCATGCAATTTAGAGAATTTACGGTTAAGGGTTTAAGTGAATTACTAAGCAATTTGGGTGTTTTAAGCAATTTTAGGTTCTAATCAATCTAAATAAATAATTTTGACTCTAGATTAGTAATTAGAATTTAATAAGCTTTAATTTGAGCCTAATATTGCTTAGGTTTCGTTAGACAAATCAAAAATCTCAAAATTTGTAAAACTGCACAAAGACGGGGCAAAACGGTCATTTTACTTAAAAATTGCCCAGGCCACCCGAGCTTAACCAATGGTTAATCATGGCTTAAAAACACCTTTTAACACATTTTAGTGAGGTTCGGGCTTAGCGGCAGCAATTGGAGTTAAAACGCCGCAAGGGCGTTTTGGTCATTTGCGCGTCGAAGCTCAAAATTAGGATTCTTCTCCTCTATTAACACACATAACACAAACAATCCCTTATTAACATCAAAACATCCCCTTGAGGATGGGTGGGGCCCACGATCCTCATTTTCTGAGTAAAATAACCTCAGGGCATTTTGGTCATTTTACACGTAAAATTGGGGTTTGCAATACTTGCACGAATTGCTCCTAACTTCTCTTCTAACGTTATATTCCTTTATTAAGGATTGTTTGGTCTCAAATTTTATATAATATTTACCTACGGAATTGGTAATTCCTAATGATAGTAAAAATTACAGTAAAAATTGGGCGTTACACATAGCCTAGTTTAAGGGGTGCGGTTACTATATTATTGGTGTCACAGATTAGAAAAGGAAAGATGTTCAAAGGAAAGTTTCATGCCAACTCAGATGTTTGAATTATTGTTTGATTTACCTAAGTGATGCCATGCATCCATGAAATATTATGTTGCATACATGCATTTAAGAATCATTATAAAAGACATGAACCTTGGATAACAACCTTTGCGAAAACCTCATAATGAACCTATGCATGCTCAACCTTTTCATAATAAACCAAGGTTCCTGGGACGTAAATGATGACACTAGGATAGAGACTCCCTCCTTGTATTCTTTGGTGAGTTCACCCTCTCCTTTCTTGGGTAAATCTAAGAGGTGAACGATGGCGTCATTCGTGATTTTTGTTTCACGCACCCGTGTGGGAGTTCACTTAATAGGACCATCAGTCTTACACTTAGAGGTGATTGTGCTGTACGTATTTTGCATATGTGGGATGCCGATTTGCCTTTGAGTCTCCAGCTGCAGATTCACCCCGACCTCCATTTTGCGACCATATGATCTTTGAGAGGACGAAATCCATGACGGGACGGAACCATCGCACCCGTCCGGCATGACGGTGCCAAGGCTCCAGTCCGGCCTCGCCTGAGACGTTCGGAGACGAACCATCAGAGGATCCTCCTTCTGATCCTTCTTCATGAGGGTTCCGCCCCACGTACCAAATCTTGGGGATGGGTCCAGGAGACGGGACGCCGCGGAGGTCAGCACGACGTCGGAGATGCGCCTTCATCGTGGTGGGCATGCCGCCCATCCTTCCGCCTCGCGCATTCGAGGAGTTTGCACAGTTCCATTAGTTATGTGCAGGAGGAGGGGGTAGAGTGTCATCCATGGCTCGAGGGAGGAGAATCCTAGTTGGGTACTTATCTTTGGGGGTTGTTTCATGTTTTTGTTATCATGCTTCTATTTATGTTATTGTACTAACTCTCCCACTAGTATGGGTAAGTTTTATGTTCTTTTATATTTCCTTTATGATGTACTAAATTATATTATCTAATGTGATGAGGAATGATGTTTATGATGGATGTGTTCTTTAATGTTTATGTTTTGTATGGTTTATTTATTCTTACATTTCACGTTGTTTATGTGTTACGCGAAGGCTCGCACTTTGTTTTATAAATCATTTCAAAAAAAAAAAATTACCCGTATTTCGCTAAGTATTTTATAAATGAATTTAAAGAGAAGTAATAACTTAAATAATTAGTCTTGATACGTCCTTAGGCGTATTGGGGTTAAATATTCAGGATGTTACAATCCTACTTTGGAGCTTTGGGCTTTTAACTTAAAGATGTTCCAAAAATGGTTTTTTCCTTCTTCAAGGCTCTTCAAAAAGCACAAACCTTTCCTTAACAATAGTTTGCCGAGCTCTCTCAAAGAAGTGGAAAAATAGTGATGGATTCAAATTCTAATTGGTTAGTCTGGTAGATTGTCTGAGTAGGATAAGTTAGTAAAGGAAGTTTGAGGTTTTAACAAGTTTATGCTAGGATTTTGGAGGTTTGAAATCAAGTTTAAAGCTATTTGAGAAGCAGCAACAATGTAGGTTGTTTGGTTCTCTTGGTTGGACAAGATGATAAGTAGTGTGATAAGGTTAGTGGACTTGTATTTATCTTAGGTTAGGTTGTATAATTAATTAAGTAAAGGTTGAATTTCTTGCTTTTTAAAATAAAATGAATGGGTCCAATTTGATCTTGTCTAATAAAGATGAAACCTTAGCCTTACACTTGGCCTTAGAGGATAGACATTATCCTATTGTAAAGATAAACTATCTTTTAGTGTTAAAATCACACACAGAAATTTTACCAACGGTAAAATACCGGAACAAAATTAGATATTGCATGAAATTAAATTCTAGGTATAAAATCTTCATTTCTAACCATTTCTAACATGAATCCTATCTTTTTCAACCTGAGCATCTCCTGTCCTGGTTCTAAGGTTTTGGTATCTCAGGAGGCCTGCGAGGCTCACAAGGTCACTATTCACATTTTTTTTCAACACGTCTCTTAGATCATCCTCATCATTGCTAAAACTATCAGATTTTAAATTCTCACCACTGAAGTTCAATTAATTTTTAAATAATTTTGGGATGTTAGGTTTTACCCATGCCTCTTGAGTTGCTTAGAAACATATGCCACAACCGGCCATGATGCGTAGTCAGACAGGCAAAGTCCTACTCTTGAGGTATCACGTATATTGAAAAACCACCTGTACCTGAAGGCAACACTAAGACAAAGGCTTAAGTAACAAGTGTTAAGCTTCTAAGAAACTCTCTTTACAAGCATCTAACTCCTAAAACTTAACATTCTTCTAGGTCAACTTGGTCAATGATGTTGTAATCTTAGAAAAATCCTAACATTTACAAGTGTCATATCCTGCTAAGCCTAGGAAACTATGAATCTCTAACACCATAAAAGGTCTCATCATTGCAGCTAGGACTGCTTAATCTTCTTAGAGTTCTACAAATACTTCCTAGAAACTATATGACCAAAGAACACAACTGTTCTAGCCAAAACTCACACTTAGAGAACTGGCATACAACCATTCCCTCTCAGCGTTTTACAAACAATCCTGAGATGATGCTCCTACTGTGCTCCTAGAGTACACCAAGATGTCATCAATGAAGAAAATCACAAAGTGATCTAAAAGGTTTTAAAGTTATCGTCAAAATACATGAAGGCTGCAGGGGCATTGGTCTTACCAAAGGACATCACAAGGAACTCATAGTGCCAGTGATGTCCATGAAGACCCATCTTGGGCACATCCGCACCCTTAATCCTCAACTAGTGATAATAATAGAAGATCAATCTAGAAAAACATCTAGCCCCCTAAAGCTAATCAACGATTATCTATGCGTGGCAAAGGGTATGGGTTTTTAACTATCACCTTGTTCAGTTGGTAATCTATGAACATCCTAATAGACCCATCATCTTTTTCACAAACAAGCCCGAAGCACCCAAGGTGAACCTAGAAGTCCAATGAACCCTTTGTCAAGCAACACCTCCCTCTGCTCTTCAACTCTCTTTAACTCTCTAGAGCTATATGATGGGGGATCTGATAGGCCTCATCCAAACTCAAGCTCTATCCAAATTCTCTATCTCAGACTTTGGTGGTAATCCTAGTAGTTTTTGGAAACACATCCAGAACTCACGAACCACTGGGAATGAGTCCAAAACTAGAATTGGTACATCTATAGCTTTAACTGAAGCCAAGCACCCATAGCTCCCTTTGTCCATGAGCCTGAAGGCATGGTGGTAAAGATGAAATGGTAAAACTGGACAAGACTGCGCCTAAATCTTATAACTTAACTCAGAAAACCTCAGACCTCAATAACTTGTTGTGAGCAGTGAGTCTACCATGGTATGGCATGAAGCCAACCAATCCATGCCTAAGATAACATAAACACTTGACATATCTAACATGTGTCAGTCTCCAAAAGTCTCCATATCTCCAACATTCCTCCCACTCTCTATAAACTAGCCTGAAACAAGTGAGGACTCTGCAAACATCCCTCTGGGAAAGGCTTCTCTAAACTAGTAATTTGTTATCTCAGAAACCATGTGGCAAAGATGGGGACACATATGAATGTATGGACCCAAGGTCAATCAATGCAAAAGCCTCAAAAGAGAAAACTCTAATGATTACATCCACCACATCACTAGATGCTCCTGCATCCACTGTGTGATTGTTGGGTAAACTGCCATCCTCTTCTCACCTTACTCCTTTAAGCATGTGCAACCTCAAACCTTTACCTCAGGGCCTCTACCACAGCACCTCTCCAAGCTGAAGTAGCTAAACCTTTGTGGGTCAGGGACTAAAAGATTGAGTGGAAGTGGTAGGGTTCACCAACCTTTGGCTGGACGTCTCCTCCTGGAACAAGTACTCTGCTCTCAATTGTGGTCGTGTACGCAATAGCCATAACATACAAATATGTTAATCAGACACTACACTATGTCTCCTTCTATTAGGTCTAAGCATTTGGGGTAACTAAACTAATGCAAGACCCAAATCCTGGCTACCTATTCTCCCTAGCTCTAAGAAATAGCGGCCATGCTCAGTGGAGCTAAAAGGCGGCCCTCCTAAACTGGGTTTACTGCTGGCCCCTCCTGGTTCAGTCCTTTGCTCTCCCTGCTCCCTGGAAATGAACCATGTTTCCTAGTCCTCTTGGCCGGCATCACAAAGCGGCTCTCTTGTGTCAAACCAACCTCTAATATGATAGTTATGCCACAGGAGGCTTAATCCATCATACCCCGTGTGGTGAAGGTTACGGAACATAACCTTAGCCAGTCCCTAAAACAAACCGCAGGACTCTCTCGGTCTAATTCCAACATGCCCAAGATTTCCTATGCAGGTATGTGAACCTCTCATCATACTATGCTGTTATTCCCTGGGGTCATCCTGGGCCTCAAAACTCCTCTACCATCTTGGCACATCTACTCTTTGATCAAGTCTCTCCAAGAAAGTCTGCCTAACTTTTTCCCTGTTGCGGCGCTGAATCGCCTCGCCATCCTAAGACTTCATCATACCGATCCTACCTAAGCCTCAGACTGGAAGCCACCAACTGTCCTGCTTCTTCTGATGAGCAATGGAATATCGGTAATCTTCTATTTTCTCTAAGAAAAGCATGAGTCCTTAAGCTTTCACATGTCCTCATGTGAACTAAGATCAAACCAAGGCATGAATGATAAGTAGTATACAAGGGCAGAATAAACTCCTAACACTAAAAATGCATGATGCAAATGAAACAAATGACAATACACCAATCCAATGAACCTCAAAGTATAATAGTAATTTTTCACACCAACAATCAAGAGAATAACAACAGGCATGGCATGAACAACAACATAGCACACAAGGTAGAATCCACATATGTAACACTAAAAATTATTTAAAAATTAATTTGAGTTTTCTAGTCATAATTTAAAAAATTTGATAGTTTAGCAATGATGAGGATGACCCAATGGACGTGTTAAAAAAAAATTTTAGGCCTGGATGAATAGTGACCTTCAGGCCTATGAAGCCGGTACAACTCGGAAGCCTAATTCAAGGCCAGGGAATGCAGGAGGGATAAAAGAAAGGGTTAAGGTTAAAATGATAAACAATGAGAAGTTATACCTAGAATTAATTTTAGGGTAATGTTTAATTACAGGTATAATGTTTACCCGTTTCGGTAAATTCGGTTCAACGATTTTTAACATGAAAGATAGTTTAATTCTTACAATTGCATAATGTTTATCTTTTTTCACCAGTGTAAGGCTAAGATTTAATCTTGTAAAGCAAGTAAATTTTAGCCATTCATTTCTTTTATTAAAAGAATTACACTTGGGCTACATAAATGCCTAAACCTAAACTAGATAAATACAAGGCCAAGCAACCTTTCACTCCATCATCATCAATTTCGCCATAAGCCACCAGAACCTAGGTTCATTGTACTTGCTCACAAACCCTCATTCTTGCTTTCAAATCCCCAAAACACTAGCTCAAAATCACTAAAAAACCAAAATTCCTTCATAAAACTTATTCTAATCACCAAGATCTATAGAATATAACCGATTGGAATTTCATTCCTCACCATTTCTCACCTTGATATCTCACTTACTCACTGCCTAAGGAAGGTTTGGGCTTGGATAGGTGGCCTTGAAATGAAGGAACAAGCTTTGGATACCTTGGAGCCAAGGATCCAAGTAAGTTACAAAGAGTAGGGATTTTAAACCTCTTTTACTTCAAATTTGTTTTTCTAATTAGCTTACTAATTTGGATAATATTTGGTTGTATTGGTTGATGATATATGGATATTGATGTATGAATTTTGGTGAGATGTTTGGATGATATTTGAAAAACCATTTTGGCAAAGCAAGTTTCAAGCATGTTGAAATTCTGAATTTGTCCTGGAGGCAGGTTGTGAATGAATTTTGATATATTTGTGGTATTTTCATTAGCTAGAAAAAATATGTTGAAACTAACATCCTAAACAGTTCCATGAATTTTCTTGAGCCTTGTTAGGTGTTCACTGAATTTCTAGTCTTTACCTGTAAATTTGTCTAATTTTTCTACCATCAAAATGATGAAATCTCCTTTGAAAGTTTTACCTAAGATATTAATAACATCTTGAAAATGTAATGATTTTTCTTTTTGAATTGATTCAATCATTTGCAAGGGTTAAAAATTATGAATTTTGGGTTTTGAGTTTGAGGTTGAGTGGTTTAGGAGCATTGAAATCATCTAAATTTGTCAACATAGTTAGACTCTTTATCTAAAATTTTTATGCAACCTGTAGACACTAAAGTGTCTTAGAGAATTTTGATAGCCTTTGAATTGATTGTTTGATGTGCAAATAAATTGTGCTATGAATATATGAATCTACCATTGTGCTTAAAATGAATTGATGCTTTGAATTGATGAAAGTATGATGTATGTGAATGCATGCTAGCAACCTAAACGATTAGTTTATGTGTAACGCCAAAGATTTCTCCTCTCAAGTGCAAATGGCAAAATGCCCTAAGGTCATTTTTACCCGGAAATTAGGGCAGTTGCCCGCAACCCGAATGCAATTGGACTCAAATTTGAAGGGGATTATGCTGTTATGGAATGATACAAGAGAAACCTCGTTTTCTAAACTTCAGCTCAAAATGACCAAAATACCCCTCCTGTGTCTACACGGGTAAATGTGCGTTTGAGCAGGAAAACTTTCCAGAAAGTTTAGAATGATGTTTATGAGCCATGTTTGATGTTTAGTAAAGCACGAAAGGTCCTAGGGCAATTTTAATGCAAAATTACCATTTTGCCCCTAAAGACGTGTAAGTAAGCCTAATGAGCAATTGCATAAACCTAAGCAATATTAGGCTTTAATCAAAGATTAATTTATTTCGATAATTAATCTAGAGTCAAAATAATTTATTAAGGTTAATTAGAACCTAAGATTGCTTAGATAAACTCTAATTGTATTCTTTAATTCAAGATTCCTAGTCATGGAATCTTGAATAGTGTTTCTTTCTCCAATTCCTTAAATTAAGGAATTGAGCCATACCTCATTTGACCAAAAGAATTATTTTAAATTACTAATCTAATAAGATTACCTTCCTAATCAAGTCTTGAACCACCTCAATTAACCATTTTCTCACCTAAACACTTGCTACAAACTCCTAATCAAAAGCCTAATCATAGAAACACTTAAACACATCCTTAAACCACAATTACATGAACAAAAATCCCTTCCCCTTGGCTAATGTGTTGACCGAAAATCCCCCCTAAAAATGGTGCCACATGTTGATTTTTGATGCACTCAAGCCCATCCTTAGGCCATCTTTGCCATACCTTGCCGTGCTTCCAACCATGCTTGCCATGCCTAAGCCCATGCTTTGTAAGAGATATTTTCCTCCTCCATTGACCTTGAAAAGCCATGGCTATTCCCTCCCAAATCAGCCAACATGTCTCATTTCTTCTATAAATACTAAGCCTTTGAAGGCTTGGTTGCTCTTTGGATCATTTGCCAAGTTTAAGCATTCTTGCACTTTCTCTCATTCCTCTCAAACTTCCTCACTTTAGCTGATTTCCCCTTCAAGTTTCAGAGGATTTTCCTTTTCCATTCATGAAAACTCAGCTTTCCTTCCTCTCTTCAAGACTTCTTAAGGTAGGGGTTAAGTTTTGATGATTTTTGTTTGTGTTCTTCAAGAAAGGTCTAGTTTTTCTCTTGGTTTCAAACTCCTTTCCCTTCCTCTTTCTTTTTGGCAGAGGCCTTCTACAAAAAGAATGTGAGCTTGATGATGAGGTTTCAAGATAATGACTTGTTGTTGGCATGTGAGAAACCTCTAAAGCTTGAAACAACTTGGTCTTGGACCATACATGCTTGGATTTCCTTTCTTTTCTTAGCTTAAGTTTTCGGTTTTCCTCTTCCTCTTCCTTTAAGGATTTCAGTTTTTCTTCTTTGGATTTGAACAAAGTTTGTAAAATATGTAGTAGATCACGAAAGTTTTGTTAAGAAAGTTAATCTCATGATTTCAAAGAGCTCTAAGCTTACCCTTGCCAACCTTAAAGTTGGTCGGCCATTCTAGAATAGCGCTAGATTGAAGCCTATGAGCAATAAAATAAAGAATATGACTTAGTTCTTGTAGTTTTGTTTAGACAAAGTGATGAACTTTGGGTCCATTTCCTTAAGCTTGATGATGAGTTCAAACCTTAAGATTTCTCTTGAAGTCTAGGTGCTAAGAACTCTAAAGCTTGCCTTATGATGCATAATGGGTTGAAGTTTATGTTCCTCTAAAAGTCTTGCAAGGGCTCTAGCTAAGATAAAAACAAGATGCATTCATGTTTAAATTTATGTCTTGCATCTCATGTTTATTTTGATGTTATCACTAATTTCACAAGAGTAAATGAATGAACTTGCATTACCATATTTAAATTCCAAGCTTGCATTTCATGTTTATATTTCAAGTCATCACTTAATCCTTAAAGATAATAATGAAGTTGCATCTTATTTATTTTATGCTCAAGCTACTTTCTAATGAAGAGTAAATAAAGTGCATGGCATGTTTAAGATTTTGTCATCACAAAATACTCTGAGCTCAAAGACTTGCCCTAAGTATCCTAAAAGGAAACTCCATTCAAAAAGAAATGGATGAGTTTTGGTATATGATCCAATAATGGTTTGATTTTGTAAAATACATGAATAATTTCAAGGGAAATGTTGGAAAATTGTTTTATGAGGTCTCAAGATGTTTAAAATAGTTTGGAATGTGTCAAAATCATGTTTTCTCAATTTCAGGAGGTTCTGGTAATCGAACTACCACCCATGTAATCGATAAGGGAAAGGTTTGGAAGGACTTTTGGTTCTAGGTAATCGTTACAAAGGCGTGTAATGAATTTCACAGCTTTTTAGTGCCCAAACCTATTTTACTAAAAAACCATGTAATCGATCGTATCATGAATTACACCATGTTCTTTATTTTACGGAAACAAGATTTTAAACCCAAGTAATCGATTACCATTATATGTAATCGATTACCATCCTTGTTTTGAAAACCCAGAATGAATTGAGCTCCTCATTAATCGATTACTAGGAACATGTAATGAATACCAAACACCTTTTGTTTCAGAAACATTCCAAGAAAAACTATAACTTATATGCATTTTAACCTAAGAGATTATATGATCTTATGGGTTATGATTGGTTCTATGTTGGCTCCTGTATAAATGCTGTTCTAAGGTGTTAAATGTGTAGAATTATGTTGAGTGAAGCAAGGATCAATTTAGAGAAGTTAGAAAAGAATAAGTAAGTTAAAAAGGGATTGAGATGAGATTCTAGAACACCTTAATGCAAGAGATGCAAATCTGTTCTAGCATGATTAATTCAAGGAGATATAGCTCATAATTAGTAAGACATATACAAGATCCTTTCATAAAATAATTAGGTGTTAACTTCTAAGTTTAAGATGATAAGAGATTTAAAGTGGTTCATAACTTAGAGAACATGCCTAGGAATCCCTCATAATTGATCTAAGAATTAATTATGGAGCCTTAGGCAAAGATGGATCTTAAAAAGGGTCACAAATGGAGAATTTAAGCCAGATAACATGCAATATTTTCTGCCTTTTATGATAAGTGCTGATTGAAATTTTGATGGGTTCAAATCTTAGAGAAAAGTTTAAGTGCCAACCCCTTGAGGGTAATAATGATGCAAATACAAGTTTAAAGCCAAATAAGGGTGGAGCATAAGATACTATGAGATAGGTGGACGGAGAGGTATGATTATGATGATGAACCTCGTGCACACTTATGATGATGTGATTATGTTAGTTCCTTGAGCATGAAACTTTATGTGCCAAATTTGATATGGTGATATGATGAAATGTTGTGTTTGAGATGCATAATATTTCAAAGATATGAATGAAATTGAGAAATATGCTCATGTGAACTAGAAAGTTATTGCAATGGAAAAGCTCCATGAAAATGATGCATGTGACTGAGATTATGTGGCATGATTCAAATTAAGGAAATTGGAGTGGTGTTATGCCGAATTTCCATCTAAAGAAAGCAAAAAGAAAGTTTTTGAGAAATATGAAGTTTAAAGTTATATGCCGAGACGCATCTTCCTGCTAGGAAGGAAAAGTGAACTGTGGGGGTATGGACGTGACCATCCAAAGCGGCAGAAGCTGGTCTTAAGCCAGTTCAATACGTTCGAAGAATGAAAGTATATGATGTTTAAGGTGACACAGAGACGTACTTCTCCTAGTCAGGATAAGAGAAGGTAAAACCGTGAGGGCATAGACATTACCTGCCAAAGCGGACAAAGTCGCTGGTCTTAGCCAGTCGATGTGTTTTGAAGAAGGAAAAAGTCCCATGATGGGTGATCCTTAGGCCCCCTACCCATACTCTGGGAGTCGGGATTATGATGAATATGTTTATGATTCGCTTATCAAGAGGATAAGTAAGAACTAGTGACGACTAGTTAAGGTATGAGCTCATAGCCTAGTTTAAGGGTGCGGTTACTATTATGATTGGTGTCACAAGTATGAGAAAAGGAAAGATGTTCAAGAGAAATGTTTCATGCCACTTATATGTTGATTGATAATTGTTTGATTTACCTAATACCGCCATGCATCCATAAACTATTATGCTGCATACATGTATTAAGAATCATTATAAAAGACATGGACCTTGGATAAATACCTTTGTGAAAACCTCATAATGAACTTATGCATGCTTAACCTTTTCATAATAAACCCAAGGTCCCTGGGAATAAACGATGACACTAGGATAGAGGTTTTCCTCCTGAGATTCTTTAGCAAGAATTCTCACCCCTCTTCTCTATTCCCTTCCGGATTCCGTCTTCAGATATCGATGGCGTCGTTTGTGATTTTTGTTGATGCGCCTACATGGGAGTTGCACTTCTATGCCATCACGGTGATACCATTTTGAGGGTCGATGTGCTATTCGCATTTTTGCATACGTGGGACGGATTTGCCTTTCCAGTCTCGCTTTCACTTCAGCCGACCTCCCCTTTGGCGACGACATGATTTTTGAGAGGACCAAACAGGGTGACAAGGCGAAGTGCGTCCGCCCGTCGGCATCTTCAGACGATACGAGGTTACCCAAGATCCCTCCCCTGACCGAGAGACGTTCGAAACGGCTCAAAGGATCCCCCTGGGTCCCTTCTGGGAGGGTCTCCCCCTGCGGCAGCCCATGGATGGATTGGGTGCGGGGGGCGGTGACCCAGCGGAGGTTGAGACAAAGGCCTAGGAGGTGCCGCCGTCATGGAGGGCACGCTCATCCATCCTCCGTTCTCATGCACCCGAGGAGCTTGCCTAGTTCATTGATATGTGCAGGAGAGATGATAAAGCGTCGTCCATAGCTCGAGGGAGGAAGAGCCTTAGCTTTGGAGTATCTTCAGTGGCTTAATGTCGTTATCATGTTTCTTATTTTATGTTATTGTCCTGCATGCTCTCCCCACTAGTATGGGTAAGACTTTATGCTCTGTTATATTTTTGCTTATGATGTCTAGGACTATATTATCTAATGTAATGAGGAATGATGTTTATGATGGATGTGTTCTTTAATGTTTATGTTCTGTATGGTTTATTTATTCTTCCGCTTCACGTTGTTTATGTTACGCGCAAAGGCTCGCAGTTGTTTTATATAAATCATTTCAAAAAAAAATTTACCCGTATTTTTAACTAAGTATTTTATAAATGAATTTAAAGAGAAGTAATAACTAATAATTAGTCTTGATACGTCCTACGTATTAGGGTTAAATATTAGGATGTTACATTATGACTTAGATTGAAAATTATATTGTGAATGGATTTATATAAGTTTGGTGATGATGTATAAGTTAAGTAATAAAAGTCCCCTTTATGGACAGAAAAAGTCTTCTTTAATGGTACAAAAAAAATTTCCTTTCAATGTACTGAGGGCACATATATTTAGAATGCAATACTATGACATTGAGTATTATTATGTGTGTATATTAAGTGATTGAACAATAGAATAAACACTCGGAAAGATGATTTTATAACTTTAAAATGAATCTTTAAATTATATACATGATCATATTTTCTTAATAAACAGAAATGGTTGGGGCGATGCGATGACATTATGAGTGTGTAACTAGGAGTTGCCCTACTCAATTGTATAATTCTCACCCTTATGTGTTTTTATGTTTCCGTGTCATCTCTAGATTATTCAAAGCATTATGTGGCTGCTATGTGGAAGAATTACGGGATTGTAGTAGTTTAGTAGTTGATATTTTACCTTACTATGCTTACTTGGAGTTATATGTATGTAAATGAAACAGATAACATACTATATTAAAGCTCTAGAAGAGCTTCATTTTTTACTTAGCTATGTATTCAATAAATGATGTGTTTCTTTGTAATATGTTTTAATAGAATTAAGCTTAGTTCCACGTAAGTGGACTGCTATAGATATTAAGAAAGGTCTACTAATTAATAAGTAACATTTCTCGAGTACAATCTCACGGCTTCAGGAATGGTTGTACTGGGGAGATGTACATATGGTATAAGAGGCAGTTCATGTAGGACCTTAAGGAATGAAGACCTATGCTTCCAAAGCATAGAGAAGTCATGCCTTGAATCTTATTATTTAGGATATAGGGTTTAGATATGCATGATAGTTTTGAAGTGGTGTTGTAATTGGTTGCTATCACACTTAGCATAGTGTTGAGCCTGATGAACATATCTTTATTGGTACGTTCAAAACCAATGGCAAATTGTGACGTCCAGAGCGAGATGCTAACAGAAAAACATCATGGATACTTCTCTCGTTGGCTCCTGCTATTAAAAACAAGCTATAGTGACGCCGATAATGAAAAAGTTCAGATTGAAATCCTGAAAGGATGCTGCAACCAAAGATCTATCTGGTGGGGCAATTTCAAGTTACAACTTGTCTTTATTTTCCGTGTGTTAATTCCTTGTTTGACTTATGAATTTGTTTTTTGAAATAATTTTCAAATGAATTTTGAGGGCAAAATTCTTTTAAGGTGGAGTGGCAATGCAACACCCTAAAAATTATTTAAAAATTAATTTGAGTTTATTAGTCATAATTTCAAACATTTGACAATTTTAGCAATGATGAGGATGGCCCAACGGACGTGTTAAAAAAAAATTTAAGGGTAAATGTGAGCCTGCGGGCCCTATAGGCCCATCAAAACAGCAGAAACCATAAAAAGAAGCAGAATGCCAACTGAGAAAAGAGAAGGTTATGGTTAGAAATGATAAGGAATAAGAAGTTATACCTAGAATTAATTTCGTTAATGTTTGATTACGGATTATGAGTGTTTTCACCCGTTCGGTAAAATTTTGGTGTGCGGTTTTTAACGAAAGATAGTTTAAATTCTTTCAAATTGCATAATGTTTATTATTTTAGAGTGTAAGGCTAAGTTTAATCTCTAAAGCAATATTAAATCCTAGCCATCATTTCTTTTTATTAGAAATAATTACACTTGGACTACATAAATGCCTAAACCTAACCTCTATATATAAATACAAGGCCAAGCAACCTTATCATCCATCATCATCAATTTCGGCCATAACCACCAAGAACACCTCCTCCATTGTTATTGCTTACAAACCCTCATTCTTGCTTCAAATCCCCAAAAAAGTAGCTCAAAATCACTTAAACACAAGATTCCTCATAAAACTTATATATTCATCAGATTATCAATAAATCGATTGGAATTTCATCATCACCATTTTCTCACCTTGATATCTCACTTCCTCACTTGCCTAAGGAAGGTTTGGGGCTTGATAGGTGGCCTTGAAGTGAAGGAATGAGCTGAATCACCTTGGAGCCAAGGATCCACTAGTTTCTAAGAGTAGGGATTTTAAAACTCTTTTACTTCAAATTTGTTTTTTTTACTAAGCTTGTTCCTGATTTGGCTAAATATTTGGTTGTATTTGTAACATCCTAGTCTTTTCTTTAGAAATTGATTGAGGAATGGTTAATGGGAATATTAAGATTCTAGAGGGATGTAGTTTGATGAGAACGACTTATAGTAGAGCACAAAAAAAGGATAAATGTTTGACCAGGGGGGCCTTCCAAACCGCTGGAACCCTAGAACACGACGGAGGTGCCTAAAATTAGGAAAATATGAAAATAAGGTTAGAAATATATGGGTATGAAAATTTTATGTTGGAATTAATTTGGGTAATATGATTTAAGTGGGTACGGTGTTTACGTCGGGTAAAGTTTCGATGTTGAATTTTATAAGTCAGAAAAATGTTTTAATCATCACAAATGGATAATCTTTATCCACTTGAGACATGTCGAAGGCCAACATTAATCTGAAATCCCAGATTAAATCCTACCATCCATTCTATTTTCTATCTTTAATAATTAGGACTTTATATTATATAATATCTAATATTACTATAAGATAAATATCACACCAAAACTTATTCTTTAAGTCATCAAATTTTAGCAAGCTACAAGGAGAATACAGGGCAGCCACACCTCCATTTCAAGAGCTTAAATTTCTATTCCAAGCCCATAAACACTAGCATGGTGTTAGTGAAATTCTAAAATTTCTTCATAAACTCTTTACACCTTGATCCCTACAAATCTAACCAAACAAAATCTCATTTCTCATCAAATCTATTGTTACCTCACGCTCACTGACTTAAGAAGGGTTTGGGGTTATTTGGGAGTTTTGGAGTGGAAGAAAGCAAGCTTGAATCATCTTGGGGCCAAAGATCCACTAAGTTGCTAAAAGTAGGGAGTTTGTTGCCTTTCTTTGTCAAATTTTTCTAATTACTTTGGTTTGAGCTAGGTCTGAAATTTGTGATTGTATTGATTGATATTATGTTGATATTGATGTATTGATTTTGGTGGTGTGTTTAGATGGTGTTAGAAAAGGGTTTTGTCAAAAGAATTTTGGACTAGCTCCTGGAATTTTGGTTTCCTAAGCAGTAGTTATGCACAAATGTTCTGGTATAATTTGGGTAATTTCATGAGCTATAAAAATTATATGTTGTAGTTAACATCTTGAAACACCTACATGAATTTTTTTGGGTTTTTATTTAAGGTTTACTTTACCTCAAAAAAATCAAACACCAAATGAGATTAATGGCTATGCTGATTATTTAAAGCCAAAGAAGCAATGAGATTGTCCAAATTTATTACCATAGCAATTGATTGAACTAACCCTTGAAATTTTTACAAAAAGTTAATGACATATTGAAGTATCATTGTAAATTTTCTTGTGCATTGATCCATCAATTTCTAAGGTTAAAAATTATAAACTCTAGTCTAATTATATAAAATCAAGCCAATGACCACTAAATTTGTACATTTTTCTGAAGTAGTCAAGAGCTTCAATTTGTCTTGAAATTTTTACAGCATCTCCTAGGCACATTAACCGTGTCATGTGGAATTTTTATGGCTCTTTAAATGGCCATTTGATATGTCAATTAAATGTTGTCCCTGGACAGTGAATTATCCCAAGGTGTTGAAATGTGAAGATGGCTAAAAATTTATTGGTAAAATGATATCTAGTCCAAGTGGCATATGAATGCATGCTAATTATTTCAATTACTTATTCATGAGACATGAATTAGCCTTAATATGATTGAATACCTACTTGTAATGTAAGCATACTTTTGAGAAAAGAAAAGAAGTACATAATGTAGTTATATGAGAAAGACAAAGAGACAAGTATGTATACCTAAGAGTTACATTGGTACATGTTAAACATACGGGAAAATCATAAACAAGGCTTAGATGGAATAAAAAGGGAAGGCAACAATAAGGACTTCCCTAGAAAATCTGGAATCCAATTGTCACAGTTGGCTGGAGATGAGCTGTATGTGATTCGAAATGAAAAAAATAAAATCATGATCACAAATCAGAATAAGCTCATGTCCACAAGTATATTGTCCTTTGCGAAATTATCAAATGCAAATATATTACTTACATGGAACTAGCCTTCCCTATGTTAACAAAAGAGGAAAATACATGGAATGAACTTATGGTCCAAATTTAATAGTCCATGACTTATTCCTAGTGACATTAAAATTCCATGATTGACATATTTAGCATTGATGCCTATAACTCTTGTATGGATGTTTTATATGAATTAACTCATTTTCCAATATTCTGTATAGTATCTAGGGAGACTACCCTCCTTCAAATTTTATAGTATTCTCACCCTCAGCTTATGTACTTTATATTTCAGATTCGCAGATCAGGATAGACTGATATTTTCCTTGATTCGCCACAATGGGGTGTCGCAGTGAATTCGGCACTTACTCCTTGTACACCATAGGTTACTAGCAGTTTCATGTATACATGTTTTTCGGCGTTCCTTTAAGATGCGGTCATTTTTGCTAAAAAGTTCGACACTCCTTCTCCCTATGATGGCGTGCCCTTTCATATGGCACACATGAGGTATTCAATGTTTGAAGGCCGTGCCACTTATCCCTGAGGTTCAGGATGCCCTCGTGGAGACAAAGTTATCCTACCAATGGCCAATGGCTTCTTGTAGGAGGACGTGAGGTTTTGGGACTTATTGGGGATTGTACGTAGTAATAGGGTAGGTTTAGGATGTTACTAACTGCGACTGATATACTACTAGATGTATTAGGTTCATTTGTATCGATATGTGATTCTGTTGGGCTGAATGTAATGCCCGGACTTTCATGTAATTTTATGTCGATTAGAAATTACCAAATTACGTAGGTAATTTTTCATATAATCGAAGCGAACAATCCTCAATAAAGGAATAACCATAGAAGAAAGGTTAGGAGCAATTTGTTAAAGTTGCAAACCCAAATTTCTGTACGTGTAAATGACCAAATGCCCTGAGGTTATTTTACTCAAAATGAGTCGTGGGCCCCACCCATCCTCAAGGGGATGTTTTGATGATAATAAAGGATTGTTTGTGTTATGTGTGTTAATAGAGAGAGATCCTAATTTTGAGCTTGACGTGGAATGACAGAAATGCCCTCTGATTCTTTTAACTCAGAATTGCATGCAGGCCTCAGACCTCACTAAAATGTTTTAAAACATGTTTTTAAGTTATGATTGTCCATTGGTTAAGCTCGGGTGGCCTGGGACAATTTTTAGCGAAATGACCATTTTGCCTTCTCTTTTAGATTTTCGATTCGTCTAATGAAACCTAAGCAATATTAGGCTCAAATTAAAGCTTATTAAATTCTAATTATTAATCTAGAGTCAAAATTATTTATTTAGATTGATTAAAACCCAAAATTGCTTAAAAATACTCAAATTGCTTACTAATTCACCTAAGCCCTTAATCGTAAATTCTCTAATTTGCAAAAATACCTACCTACACCTAAATAATACATGGAACACACAAATTTCCTCTTCCATGGGCTGTAATGGACGAAATTATTGGTCCATAATGCATCAGAAAAATTGCACAAAAACCAAGGTATGAAAACAAGGAACCATGAAAACATGATTCCATGTTTAAGCCACCAAACAAGATGATTTTTCTTCCTTTGTTTCCTCCTCAAATTTGATCAGACTTTCCTCCTTTTCTTGTCCATTTATGAGCTTGAAAATCTTCTATAAATAGGCATACTTGAGTGTTTAGAAGCCTTGAATCATCATTTACACATTTCTTTTTTTTTCAAAGCTCAAAAGCTCTCATTCTTCCTCCCTTGGCCAAACCTTAGCATCAGTTTTCAGATTTTTGTTCATTTCATTCAAAGAAACTAACAAGTTCTCTCCTTTCCTTCAAAAAAAATTAGGTAGGGAGTTGTTTTTAAGCTTAATTCCAAGTATTGATAAGTGTCGTTCTTGGTTAAAAATGATGATTTTATGTACTTTCTCCTTGCTTCATATTTCGTTTTCTTTCTCCTTTTCTTCTTGTATATTTCCGCCTTGTGGCCTTTGTAATGATGAGACCATGGTTTGATGATGAGGTTCCTAAAGTGTTAGTTGCAAAGCCTTCACAAGTTAGACCTCTAAAACTTGAAGGTTGCATTAGATTTCAAAGTTTTGAAGCAACTATGTTTTTATGATGAAGGTCTTGAGTTTAGAACTTGAAAATATGACACTTATGTTTCATTTCTTGTTAAGCTTTGTTTGTAGTTTAAAATGATGTTTAACAATTTTTCATTTCTAGATGACTCTTGAACTTCTCCTTTTCTTGCCATTTGATTTCGGCCTCAAGGCCTAAAAAGTTTTCTAGGATAGCTCAACAATGAAATCTCTAAAGTTCACTTTGTCTTGCTAAGATACATATAGATTAAAATTATAATTCTTTTAAAGTCTTGAAGACTTATATAAGTAAAGAAATAAAAAATGAACTTGCATCCATGTTTAAGTTTGTGCCTTGCACATCATGTTTACTTTTAATGTCATCATTAAATTCTCAAGAATAAATAAATGAACTTGCATACCTCATGTTTAAATTTCCAAGCTTGTATTTCATGTTTATGTTTCAAGTTGTCACTTAATCTCTTAAAGATAATTTGAAAGGCTCATCTCATATTTATTTTATGCTTTCACTTTATTTTGTAATGACTGAAAGAATCAACGCATGGCATGTTTATATTTATGTCATCACTTAAAGATCCTAAAGCTTCAAAGACTTGCCCAAGTATCACAAGCAAAGTTGGAACCATGGTAATAAAACTCTAAAGCTTTCTTGAGATTATTGGAGTCAAAGAATTCATTCTTAAGAAGTCTTGAGTTTGGAAGCTTAATATGATGTAATAAGAGTTCTCTTCTCCCACTTTCAGGGTCCAATGCGGACTCCCCGCCGCTTCAAGTTTCTGTAAGATTCTCTTCTCCTCCACTGGTTAGAATGCGGACTCCGGGCTGCGTTTCTTGCATCATGTTTATATTTCAATCTCTTGCATCATGTTTAATTTTCAAGTCATCACCTTGAATCTTAAAGATAAAGAAATGGATTTGCATATCATGTTTATAATTCCAAGTTATCACCTTATAATGACAAGATTAAAATGAGGTTACATAGCATGTTTATGATTCTAAGATATCACATAAATCTCTTAAGCTCAAGACTTGCTCCTTTTATCTTAAGTGAAAATTCTAATCATGAATATTCAATATATAAATCGGCCTCATGATTAAGGTAGGCCTAAAGTGATTTTAAATAGCTCCTAATTTAGTTCTATAATTCCTTTCAAGATTAACAAAAAGCATTAGTTTCTAAAAGAGTTTTGAGGTTTTGCAAGGATTTTATGGGAAACCAATATCTTAGTACACTTAAAATGTGATTTGATGCAATTATGTGAGGTTCATGATTGGTAACTGATCTCAGTTTACTACTAATGTATGATGATGATTTAATATGTTTGAAGTTGTGATTATTATGTTTAATGATGAGGGGACAATTTATTATGCATGTTAGAAGAAAAACTAGCTACATAAATAAACCGTAAGCTAGGTTAATACTAGTCTTTGATATCTTTAAGTTGATCCACTACCAAATATGTTTAGTATGTTGTAATTTATCCTAATTGGTTAGTCATGAAAATCTGGTAACAATTAGTATAGGATTGACCCCAAACACTAAAAATGAAATTGAACTAGAAAACCATAAAAGGAGAGATTTCTATAACTTTAGAGAATGAAATTTATGCATTCTCCAGAACCTTTGCATGGCCTTAAGAACCAGATTTTATTATGTTAATAAGGTACAATGATTCATAATTGGTTTAGTAATTAATTTTAACATCATAGGGAAAGCGATTAAGAAAGGGTAAAGACATAACTTTTAGCATATCTAAAACCTTAAGAACAACTTCCTGTGCTACCCATATAGTCTAATAATGTTCTTAAGGCTTATAATTGATGGTAATAAATCCCTTACATGCATAAGAAATTAGTTTGATAATTAAGGTTACCCAATTTTAGAGTTCGGTTATTTAAAGGAGACTCCTATAAGAATTTTTTTATAACATTTTTTAGTGCTTTTGGAATGTTAGTTATATGATGATGTAATGTTCCTATTGAGAATTTGATATTATTGAATGATTTCGTGGCTTTAATGTATAGTTCCTGTTCCAACGTTGAATGTTCATGCATCCTGATGGTTATGATATAATATGCAAAGATTTAATGGTGACTTAAACTTATTAGGGGAATGATCCTTGGACCCCATCTGACTATAGGTGGTGAAAGATGAGTCTTGCCCCTAGGCCCGGGTCTCTCAAAAGGGTAGAGTCAGGATTTTAACTTCTCAGAAAGGATAGTATATGGTAGTGACGACTAGTAATATGAACTTATAACCTAGATTACTCCAAAAGGGTGGAGTATAGGGTGGCCCCAAGGAAAATAATGATGATGATGACAAGATTTTAAAGTCACCTAGGACACTAAAAAAATGAAATATATGCACCATGTCTTGTGCATAGCTATTATGGTATTATGTTCTTTTGTGCATAACATTTATAAATAATGATGAGAAATATGATGTTCTTATATGCATGTTATTATGATATGATGATGAGGAATATGATGTGTTGATGAAAGGAAAAGTTCATTATAAACATGACACGCTAAGTTTATAATAGTATCAGACGCATGATTAAATCAATAAACCTCGGTAAAGTA
>JAMLFY010000439.1:0-35210 GCA_030441495.1 Dalbergia oliveri | reverse complement strand
TATATGGTTGCTTCCTCATGATGAGGTTTCGGCCACCTTATGGTTCTTGGTGGAGGTATTGGCTCTTTTTACATAACTTAGCAACACTAGTGTTTTCTTTTCTTGTGAGGATGAGTTATGGGATGAAACTTTGTTTCCTTTAAAGTATTGCAAGAGCTCTAAACAAGATATAAAAGAAGTTGCATCCATGTTTACTTTTATGCTTTGCATAGCATGTTTAATTTCAAGCCATCACTAAGCAACTTAAGGATTAAAATGAGAATGTGCATCATCACTTAATTAATCTCAAAGCCTACCTATTTCAACCTTAAAGTTGATTGTTGATTTGGAGTGAAAACTTCAAGAGGCCTAGAGCACTAAAATAAAGAATTGAACCTTGCATCTCATGTTTATCTTTTGCCTAGCACGTTTATGTTTTCAGCTTTGCATCTCATTTTATATTTCAAGTCATCACAAAGCGCTAAGAATAAGAATGGAGATGCATTTCATATTTACTTTGTGTTATCACTTACTTTCAAAAAGGCTATAAAATGAAATGCATAGCACATTTATTTTAATGTCGTCACTTAAAACTTTAGAGCTCAAAGACTTGCCCTTTCATTCTAAGAAAAGAATTAAATCAAGGAGGTACTTCCTTGAATATCATTCGGCCATGTGGTGTAAATGGCTCTAGGATGAGTTTCATTTAACTACAAGGGCCTATAATGCATGACTTAGAATTTTTCTAAGCTTGTATTTCCCACTCCTATGTTTCTTTTTCGTCATTACAAGGGAAGAAGGGTCCACTAAAGCAACGGAGTTGTAGCTAAAGGAAGGAGACAACACGTGAAGAATTTAGATTTTTCAAGAATTATACTCGAATTTTTTGTTACGTTATAGTATGAGAAACGACCAGTAGTAGTAGAATTTATATTGTTATTTGTAATAACTTATCGCTATGTTATATGCCACTGTTATTGTAACACCCTAATAATTAACCCAATACACCTAGGCAGTATGATTAATTACTAGACTTTACTCTTTGCTTCAGTTCCTTAATCATGCTTTGAAAATACTTAGTGAAATTACGAGCCATTTTTTTTTAAACATAATTGAAAACGCGAGCCCCGCTTAACGTGAATGATTTAGCAAAATTTAAAAGACACATAGGAATTTACAAACATCACATCATAATATATTGGCTCCATCATACATCATCCATAATTACATATCATATAGATATTTTGCCTACCAACAGAATAAGACTAAGTGTAGGCAATCTAATAAAACATAAATAATATATGGATGGAAGGACATCCATTAATGGCACCTAGTAATAACACTCCAGGGATAGGGGATAGATAATCTGAAATATACGAGTGAAACTAGCAGATTAGAGTTCAACTACAGATTGGCAGTGCCCCAATTTTCCTGTAATTTTTACTATCATTAGGAATTACCAAATTACGTAGGTAATTATTATATAAAATTTGAGACCAAACAATCCTTAATAAAGGAATATAACGTTAGAAGAGAAGTTAGGAGCAATTCGTGCAAGTATTGCAAACCCCAATTTTCTATACGTGTAAAATGACCAAAATGCCCTGAGGTTATTTTACTCAGAAAATGAGGATCGTGGGCCCCACCCATCCTCAAGGGATGTTTTGATGTTAATAAGGGATTGTTTGTGTTATGTGTGTTAATAGAGGAGAAGAATCCTAATTTTGAGCTTGACCGCGAAATGACCAAAACGCCCTTGCTCTTTAACTCCGATTTGCGTCCGACTAGAGCCGAACCTCACTAAAATGTGTTAAAAGGTGTTTTTAAGCCATGATTAACCATTGGTTAAGCTCGGGTGGTCTGGGCAATTTTTAAGTAAAATGACCGTTTTGCCCCTCTCTTGTGCAAGTTTTACAAATTTTGAGATTTTTGATTCGTCTAACGAAACCTAAGCAATATTAGGCTCAAATTAAAGCTTATTAAATTCTAATTACTAATCTAGAGTCAAAATTATTTATTTAGATTGATTAGAACCTAAAATTGCTTAAAACACCCAAATTGCTTAGTAATTCACTTAAACCTTAACCGTAAATTCTCTAAATTGCATGAATACCTTGCCTACACCTAAAAAATACATGGAACACACAAAATCCTCTTCCACAAGGCTGTAATGCACGAAATTATTGAGTAATAAGTCAGAAAATTATTACACAAAAATCCAAAGAATGAAAACAAAGAATCATGAAAACATGGAAACATGATTCCATGTTTTAAGCCACCAAACAAAATGATTTTTCTTCCTTATTTTTTTCCTCTAATTTTTGGTCAGATTTCTTCCTTCCTTTGTCCATTTATGAGCTGCAAAATCTCTATAAATAGGCATGCTTGAAGATAGTTTAGATGCTTAGTTCATAACTTACACAAATTCTAGTTTTGGAGCACCAAAAGCTTTCATTTCCTCCTCCTCTTGGCTGAATTCTTTCTTCAAGTTTTCAAGAATATTTTCTTCATTTCACTCAAGGAAACCAAGTTCTCTTCCTTTCTTTCAAATCAAATTAGGTAGGGAGGTGTTTCTAAGTTCATTTTATGCTAAGACAAGTTATGTTTCTAGCTCAAAAATGATGTTTTCATGAGCTTTCTTTTAAGTTTTCATTTTCAGTTTCTTCTTCCTTTCTTTTTAAAGTATTTCAGCCATATGGCCTAGCTTATGATGAGACCATGGTTTGATGATGAGATTCTTGAGTGTTGGTTGCAAAGCTTTCACAAGTTAGATCTCTAAAACTTGAAGGTTTCACTAGTTTCCAAAGCTTCTAAAATTTCAGTTTCTCTTTCCTTATTTTCCTTTCATGGTTTCGGCCAAATGGCCTAGGAAGGAATGAAATGATGGCTTGATGATGAGGACCTTGAGGGTGGGTTGTGAATCCATCACAAGTTAGGCCTCTAAAGCTTGAAAGTTCCACTTGATGCAAAACTTTAAAGAATAATATTTTTATGATGTTTTTATGATCTTGAGTTTAGAACTTGAAAGATGTATTTTTCACTTTGTCTTGCTAAGATATATTGGGTTGAATTTATATTTCTCTAAAGTCTTGGAGGAGCTCTAGTAAAGAAATAAAATGAACTTGCATCCATGTTTAAGTTTATGCCTTGCATAACCATGTTTATTTCTATGTCATCACTAAATTCTCAAGAATGAATAAATGAACTTGCATATTCATGTTTAAATTTCCAAGCTTGCATTTCATGTTTAAATTTCAAGTTGTCACTTAATCTCTAAAGATAATAAAGAAGTTGCATCTCATGTTTATTTTATGCTCTCACTTTATTTTATAATGGCTAAAAGAGTCAATGCATGGCATGTTTATTTTATGTCATCACCTAAAAATCCTAGAGCTCAAAGACTTGCTTATGAATCATAAGCGAAGAAATGAGATAATTGGAGTTAAAGAATTTATTCTTTAAGAAGTCTTGAGAATTGGAGCTTAAAAAAAAAATGTAATTCTCATCTCCCTCACCGTCCTATGCGGACTCCGCGCTCGGTTGCTTAAGATTCTTCTTCCCTCTCCTGGTCTTATGCGGATTCCGCGCCAGTTTCTTGCATCATGTTTATATTACAAGTTCTTGCATCATGTTTAATTTTCAAGTTATCACCTTAAATCTTAAAGATAAAGAAATGGAATTGCATATCATGTTTATAATTCCAAGCTATCACCTTATAAAGATAAGATTAAAATAAGGTTGCATAGCATGGTAATAATTCAAAGATGTCACCTAAATCTCTAAAGCTCAAGACTTGCTCCTTTTATCTTAAGTGAAAGATTTAATTATGAACATTCTTTCAAGTTATAAATCGGTCCCATGGTTAATTTAGGCCTAAAGTCCTATGACTTCTTTCAAGTTTAACAAAAGGAATTAGTTTTAAAAGAGTTTTAAAACTTTGTAAGAATTTTATGGGAAGCTAGTAATTTATGTGTACTTAAAATGTGATTTGATGCTTATTAAGAATTTGGTGTCATTGATTGATTCCCTGGTTTGTATGTTATAGTTGTTGTTGCAAACAATGAAAACTTATGCATGAAATAAAGACATATTTGTTATTGGAAGAAAGTGTATTCCTGTAAGAGTGCAATTTGGAAAGATTCTGGCTAAGGAAAGATTTGGTATTTAAGCGTGTCCATTGTGACCCACCTCTCTTCCTGGGAATCTCCAGATGCATGATTCCAGTTGGTATATATTATTTCGACATAAGACTATAAATGAGAAAATGTTATGATGATTATGAATGAAGAATTGTATTATGATATAACATGCAAAGACTTAAAGGTGACTCAAAATATATGAGAAAATGATCCTTTGAACCAATCAAACTATAGGCGGTGAAAAGGTGATTCTTGCCCCTAGTCTGTTCTCTCAAAAGGGTAGAGACGAAATTTTACTTATCAAAAGGGATAAGTATGTGCTGGTGACGACTAGCAAGGTATGAGCTCATAACCTAGATTACTCCCAAAAGGGTGGAGTATAGGGTGGCCCAGGAAAATGATGATGAAAGTAACTTTAAGTCACCTAAGAAACTAAGTAAATGCATTATGTGAATATGATGTTCTGCTATGCATAGTATTTATGAGATGATGATGAGAAATATGATATTTTGCTATGCATAGTATTATGAAATGATGATGAGGAATATGATGTGATTTTATGCATAACTATGTTATTATATATGAAAGGAAAAGTTCATTATAAACATGACATGCTAAGTTTATGATGCATTATAAGACGCATGATTAAAGACGAACCTCGGTAAAGTATATTTTCGAACTTAATAAATCAATCTTAGCATGCTCACTATTTCATAATAACCGAGGTTCCTGGGGACGATGATGATGACACAATGCATCATGAGGTGAGTACCCTACTGAGATTCTTTTATAAGTTTCTCACTCCCTCTATTTTTCTTTCCATCTCGTCTTCAAAATAGAAGGAAGCGTTCGTGAATCACATTGAGGCTTCACGGGTACTGAACTTGAATCCTGCTAGTTTCACTCGTATATTTCATATATCTATCCCTATCCCTGGAGTGTTATTACTAGGTGCCATTAATGGATGTCCTTCCATCCATATATTATTTATGTTTTATTAGATTGCCTACACTTAGTCTTATTCTGTTGGTAGGCAAAATATCTATATGATATGTAATTATGGATGCTGTATGATGGAGCCAATATATTATGATGTGATGTTTGTAAATTCCTATGTGTCTTTTAAATTTTGCTAAATCATTCACGTTAAGCGACTAACGTTTTCAATTATGTTTAAAAAAAAAATGGCTCGTAATTTCACTAAGTATTTTCAAAGCATGATTAAGGAACTGAAGCAAAGAGTAAAGTCTAGTAATTAAATCAAATACTGCCTAGGTGTATTGGGTTAATTATTAGGGTGTTACAGCAGCCTCAATGTGATTCACGAACGCTTCCTTCTATTTCTGAAGACGAGATGGAAAGAAAAATAGAGGGAGTGAGAAACTTATAAAAAGAATCTCAATAGGGTACTCACCTCATGATGCATTGTGTCATCATCATCGTCCCCAGGAACCTCGGGTTATTATGAAATAGTGAGCATGCTAAGATTGATTTATTAAGTTCGAAAATATACTTCCGAGGTTCGTGGTTTTAATCATGCGTCTTATAATGCATCATAAACTTAGCATGTCATGTTTATAATGAACTTTTCCTTTCATATATAATAACATAGTTATGCATAAAATCACATCATATTCCTCATCATCATTTCATAATACTACATAGCAGAATATCATATTTCTCATCATCATCTCATAAATACTATGCATAGCAGAACATCATATTCACATAATGCATTTACTTAGTTTCTTAGGTGACTTAAAGTTACTTTCATCATCATTTTCCTGGGCCACCCTATACTCCACCCTTTTGGGAGTAATCTAGGTTATGAGCTCATACCTTGCTAGTCGTCACCAGCACATACTTATCCCTTTTGATAAGTAAAAATTCCGTCTCTACCCTTTTGAGAGAACAGACTAGGGGGCAAGAATCACCTTTTCACCGCCTATAGTTTGACGGGTCCAAAGGATCATTTTCTCATATATTTTGAGTCACCTTTAAGTCTTTGCATGTTATATCATAATACAATTCTTCATTCATAATCATCATAACATTTTCTCATTTATAGTCTTATGCCGAAATAATATATACCAACTGTAATCATGCATCTGGGAGATTCCAGGAGAGAGGTGGGTCACAATGGACACGCTTAAATACCAAATCTTTCCTTAGCCAGAATCTTTCCAAATTGCACTCTTAAGTAATACACTTCTTCCGGAACGAATATGTCTTTATTTCATGCATAAGTTTTCATTGTTTGCAACAACAACTATAACATACAAACCAGGGAAGCAATCAATGACACCAAATTCTTAATAAGCATCAAATCACATTTTAAGTACACATAAATTACTAGCTTCCCATAAAATTCTTACAAAGTTTTAAAACTCTTTTAAAACTAATTCCTTTTGTTAAACTTGAAAGAAGTCATAGGACTTTAGGCCTAAATTAACCATGGGACCGATTTATAACTTGAAAGAATGTTCATAATTAAATCTTTCACTTAAGATAAAAGGAGCAAGTCTTGAGCTTTAGAGATTTAGGTGACATCTTTGAATTATTACCATGCTATGCAACCTTATTTTAATCTTATCTTTATAAGGTGATAGCTTGGAATTATAAACATGATATGCAATTCCATTTCTTTATCTTTAAGATTTAAGGTGATAACTTGAAAATTAAACATGATGCAAGAACTTGTAATATAAACATGATGCAAGAAACTGGAGCGCGGTAATCCGCAGGGACCAGTAGAGGGAGAAGAATCTTAAGCAACTGAGCGTAGTCCGCATAGGACCGTGAGGGAGATGAGAATTACATTTTTTAAGCTCCAATTCTCAAGACTTCTTAAAGAATAAATTCTTTAACTCCAATTATCTCATTTCTTCGCTTATGATTCATAAGCAAGTCTTTGAGCTCTAGGATTTTTAGGTGATGACATAAAATAAACATGCCATGCATTGACTCTTTTAGCCATTATAAAATAAAGTGAGAGCATAAAATAAACATGAGATGCAACTTCTTTATTATCTTTAGAGATTAAGTGACAACTTGAAATTTAAACATGAAATGCAAGCTTGGAAATTTAAACATGAATATGCAAGTTCATTTATTCATTCTTGAGAATTTAGTGATGACATAGAAAGTAAACATGGTTATGCAAGGCATAAACTTAAACATGGATGCAAGTTCATTTTATTTCTTTACTAGAGCTCCTCCAAGACTTTAGAGAAATATAAATTCAACCCAATATATCTTAGCAAGACAAAGTGAAAAATACATCTTTCAAGTTCTAAACTCAAGATCATAAAAACATCATAAAAATATTATTCTTTAAAGTTTTGCATCAAGTGGAACTTTCAAGCTTTAGAGGCCTAACTTGTGATGGATTCACAACCCACCCTCAAGGTCCTCATCATCAAGCCATCATCTTAGTCCCACCTAGGCCATATGGCTGAATTGTTCAAAGAAAGGAAGAAGAAAACCAAATGGAAAAACTAGAGAAAATCCATGAAATCATCATTTTGAACCAAGAACAACACTTAGCAAAGCATAGAAATAAACTTAAAAACAACTCCCTACCTAATCTGATTTGAAGGAAAGGAAGAGAACTTGGTTTCCTTGAGTGAAATGAAAGAAAATATTCTTGAAAACTTGAAAAGAATTCAGCCAAGAGGAGGAGGAAATGAGAGCTTTTGGTGCTCCTAAAACTAGAATTTGTGTAAGTTATGAACTAAGCATCTAAACTATCTTCAAGCATGCCTATTTATAGAGATTTTGCAGCTCATAAATGGACAAAGGAAGGAAAGAAATCTGACCAAAAATTAGAGAAAAAAATAAGGAAGAAAAATCATTTTGTTTGGTGGCTTAAAACATGGAATCATGTTTCCATGTTTTCATGATTCTTTGTTTTCATTCTTTGGATTTTTGTGTAATAATTTTCTGACTTATTACTCAATAATTTCGTGCATTACAGCCTTGTGGAAGAGGATTTTGTGTGTTCCATGTATTTTTTAGGTGTAGGCAAGGTATTCATGCAATTTAGAGAATTTACGGTTAAGGGTTTAAGTGAATTACTAAGCAATTTGGGTGTTTTAAGCAATTTTAGGTTCTAATCAATCTAAATAAATAATTTTGACTCTAGATTAGTAATTAGAATTTAATAAGCTTTAATTTGAGCCTAATATTGCTTAGGTTTCGTTAGACAAATCAAAAATCTCAAAATTTGCAAAACTTACAAAGAGGGGCAAAATGGTCATTTTACTTAAAAATTCCAAGGCCATCGAACTTAACCAATGGTTAATCATAGCTTAAAAACACCTTTTAAAACATTTTAGTGAGGTTTCGGCTCAGTGGCACGCAAATCGGAGTTAAAACGCGGGGCGTTTTGGTCATTTTGCGCGTCGAAACTCAAAATTAGATTCTTCTCCTCTATTAACACACATAACACAAACAATCCCTTATTATCATCAAAACATCCCCTTGAGGATGGGTGGGGCCCACGATCCTCATTTTGAGTAAAATAACCTCAGGGCATTTTGGTCATTTTACACGTACAGAAAAATTAAACTTTGCACGAATTGCTCCTAACTTTCTTCTAACGTTATATTCCTTTATTAAGGATTGTTTGGTCTCAAATTTTATATAATATTTACCTACGTAATTCGGTAATTCCTAATGACGTAAAAATTACAATAAAAATTGGGGCGTTACATTACTCCCCTCCTTAAAAAGAATTTCGCCCTCGAAATTTGTTACCTGAGAATAGCTCGGGGTATTGTGCTTGCATGTCTATTCCAGCTCCCATGTAAATTCTTCGGTTTCACCTTCTCCCATGCTACTTTGACTAGGGGTACAGCCTTGTTTCTTAATTGCTTAACTTCTCGGTCAACGATTCGTGGGTGGTAAGTTAAACGTTAGGTCATCTCTTAATTGTACATGTTCTGGCTCTAGTACATGACTTGGATTAGAATGATATTTCCTTAACTGGGAGACATGGAAAACATCATGAAGGTTGGCAGACTGGGGGGTAGGGCTATACGGTAGGCTAGATCCTATTTTGCTAAGGATTTCAAACGGACCAAGAAATCTGGGGCTCAATTTCTTTACTTTCATTGCTCGGCCTATGCCTGTGGTGGGGTGATTCTTAGGAACACATGGTCCCCTTCTTGAAAATCTAGCGTTTTCGCCGCTTGTCCGCATAGTTTTCTGCGACTTTGAGCAGTGAGAATCTTATCCCTAATCTTCTTGATTTGTTCGTCGTTTCTCACAATATCCGTTAAGTAGACTTTGCTCTCGGGCTCATACCAACATAGAGGTGATTGACACTTCCGTCCATAGAGGGCCTCGTATGGTGCCATACGATACTTGCATGATAACTGTTGTTATATGCAAATTCAGATAATGGCAGGTACTTATCCAACTCCCTCTTTGATCTAAAACACATGCCCTCAACATGTCTTCCAAAGTTTGGATAGTTCTTTAAGATAACCAATTGGGGGTGATAACCGTCTAAACAAGCTTTGAACCAAACGCCTTCTGAAAAGCTCCCCAAAATCGTGACGTGAATCGCGGATCCCGATCAGAGATTATCGTCGATGGTACTCCATGTAATCTTACTATCTCCTGAATATATAACGTGCTAACCTATCCAAGGAATAAGTCACCTTAATAGGTAAAAAGTGGGCTGATTTAGTCAACGATCCACTATTACCCAAATGGCGTCATGATTCGCTCAGGTCCTCGGTAGTCCAGTTACAAAATCCATGGAGATACTATCCCACTTCCACTCGGGGATTGATAAGGGTTGCAACATTCAGAGGGTCTTTGGTGCTCAATCTTCACCTTTTGACATACCAAGCATTATTCACCCATGTGCACACATCCTTTTCAAATCCAGGCCACAGAACATCTTCCTCAAATCTTGATACATCTTGGTGGCACCAGGATGGAGGGTGAAATGACTCTTATGGGCTTCCTCCAAAATATCCTTCGGAGGTCACCACTAGCAGGTACACATATACGACCTTCAAACCTCCATAAACTATCATTCCCTTGGGTAAAACCTTTCAACTTATGAGCTCTTCCTGCCTCTAAGGTCTCTTGAAATTTGTATCTTTCCTTTGGGCTTGAGCAATTCTTTCCTTGAATTCGTCACACTAAGGTGACAAGCTCTTATGCCCTTAGTGGTCAAGGTCATTCCTAGGTTGAGGTCTCTAAATTGCTCAATTAACTCAATCTCTTCACCATCAACGGGACACTTGTAAGGATTTCCTACTTTAGGCATCAGCTACAACATTAGCTTTACCTGGATGATAGTTTAACCCGAAATCATAATCTTTTAAAAACTCCATCCACCTTCTTTGCCTCATGTTTAGCTCTTTTTGATCAAAGAGATATTTCAAACTCTTGTGATCAGAAAACACCTCAAACCTCACTCCAGTATAATGGTGTCTCCAAATCTTTAGAGCAAACACGACGCGGCTAACTCAAGGTCATGGGTGGGGTAATTGCCTCATGTGGCTTGAGTTGCCTCGATGCATAGGCCACCACTTGCCTATCCTCATCAGTACACAACCCAAACCTTCCTGGAAGCATCACAGTACACTCGAAAGGCACATTGGGTCGGGTGACACTAAAACGGGGTTGAGGTTAGCTTGTGTTTCAGCTCTTGAAAGCTCTTTTCACACTTCGGGGTCCATGAAAAAGAGGTGTTTTTCCTAGTTAGCTTAGTAAGAGGAAGGGAAATCTGGGAAAATCCCTTGATAAACCGACGGTAATAACCAGCTAAACCTAAGAAGCTCCTTACTTCAAGTCCGTGGTTGGTCTTTCCCAGTTTACAACCGTTTCCACCTTACTAGGATCTATAGCAATTCCTTTCTTAGATACTACATGCCCTAAAAATTTCACCTCATCCAACCAGAATTCACACTTAGAAAGCTTGGCATATAGTTTCTTTCCTTCAGGATTTCCAGTACTATGGTTAGGTGGCGTTCATGCTCCTCGTGGGTCTTAGAGTAGATGAGAATGTCATCTATAAAGACAACCACAAACTGATCTAATGGGTCTAAAGATCCTATTCATGTAATCCATAAAAATTGCCGAGCATTGGTTAATCCAAAGGACATTCCTCCAAACTCGAAAATGGCCGTATGGGTGCGAAAGGCCGTTTTTGGTATATCTTCATCTCTCACCCTAATTCTGGTGGTAACCTCGCCTCAAATGAATCTTAGAAAACATTGTTGCGCCTTTAGCTGGTCCATCAAGTCATCTATCCTAGGCAAAGGGTATTTGTTCTTCACTGTCACTTTATTCAATTGCCTATAGTCAACACACATCCTCATACTCCCATCCTTTTTCTTCACAAACAACACAGGGGCTCCCCAAGGTGACGCACTAGGCCTAACAAACTTTTTCTCCAATAAATCTTCCAATTGAGCTTTTAACTCGGTAACTCTAATGGGGACATCCTTTATGGGGCTATGGATATGGGACCTGCACAAAAGCAATTCTATGGAAAACTCTATCTCTCTCTTTGGGAGGAAACTCTGTATCATCATCTGGAAATACTTCGGGATAATTCCTTACTATTGGTATCTCATCGATACTTTGCTCAAAGTCTACATCACTAGCGCTAGGAAAATATAACCTTTATTCTCACCCTTACACAGTCTATTTCCGCGTTATGTAAAGACTTATGGGTTTCTTAGGTTCAATGGAAGCGAAGAAAAGTGATGGTTTTCTCATAGCAGTTTAACAATACACGGTTGGCTTCAAGCCAATCCATGCCAAGAATCACATCTAAACCTTGCATGGGTAAGCAAATGAGATCTAAAACAAATGATCTATTCTCAATAACAAAATGGCAATCTAAACAACATACAAGTCCTAACGGGTTTTCCAGGTAGAAACAATAAGGTCAAAAGGAAGCTCAGTTATATGCAAGTTAAGGGTTTTAACACACGAGTGGGAGATAAAAGAATGGGAAGCGCCAGAATCATACAGTACAATTAAGTTTCTACCATACATATTACACTTACCTTCCACGAGATTTCGTGACTTTGTCGTTTCTTCAGCATTAACGGTGAATACCCTTCCTTGGTATTCTGGCTTGGGATGGGGGTTGGCGGGTTCCTTCTCTGCATTCTCGGGAGTAATGACCTGGTTTTCACAGGTAGCACACGTTTGTTCGGCTCGACATGGCATGCTCCCATGATTCTGCCGCACTTGGGACATTCCATGGATGGCACGGGTCGTGGAGGTGCTGGACCCCTTTGTGGTGCTTTCCCCTTGTTGTTGTTATTGTTGTTGTTGTGATTGTTGTTGGGGTTGTTGTTGTAGCGGTTGCTGTTATAGCGGTTGTTGTTGTTGTTCGGCCTTCCTTGTTGAAAGTTCCTTTGTGGACCTTGGGGTCTCGATTGAGGTGGGAATGGAGGTCGATTTTGCCTCTTGACCTCTGACCTTGAGGTGTCAGCTTTTTGATGATATTCTAGACTTTGAAGTACAAGCTTCTCTTTCCTTCTTCAATGATGCGGCATTTGTTGACTAAGGTAGAGAAATCCCTGAATTTCCAAGTGCGCACTCCACATTAAGTTCTACCTTTAACCCTGACTCGTATTTAATGCATTTCCAATACTCATTAGGGGTTACCTTGGTACATCCTTGAGAACTTAATGAGTTCCTCAAATCTGGCAGTATCCTGAGCCACATTCATATCCCCTGGACAAGTTGCATGAATTCAATGTCCTTAGCATTTCTAACCGACTCCGGAAAGTACTTCTCGTAAAAATGGACCTTGAATAATTCCCAATCAATGTCCACTTCGGTTGCCTCCAGGAGTCTTCAAAACACGTCCACCAAAAGGCATCACCCTCAAGCATGTGGGTGGCAAAAGTGACCTTCTACTCCTCGGAACATGGAACTAGCAAAGACCTTCTCAATATCCGAATCCATTCATCTGCTACATTAGGATTCAGGGTCCCCTTGAAACAGGTGGATTCGCCTTACGAAATTTCCAGAACGAGCATGTTCGGGAATTCATGTCCTTGATTTATATTAGCTTGACGGTTCTGTCCATCCGTTCCATCATCATTCTCATGGTCCTTGCTACGTCGCGAAGTGCTTCAGCGGTCTCATTTCTTGGTTATTCTGTGCGCGCTCCTAGTCTGTTGTCGTCGTGCCATTGGTCCCTATACACACAAAACGGCAACACTGAGGTGATCAAGCCCAATATTCCATGCAAAGTGAGCAAGTTACCATGGCACTTTCAACATAGGAGTCATGTATTTCTAATCCTCAAGCTCATCCTAATGATAAACATCTACACATGACATTACTAACGTATTATGCTTTAGAAGCATAGTTAGTCCAAATCCTCAAGCTCGTAAAACAGAAACTACTGATACCAAAATGTAACACCCTAATAATTAACCCAATACACCTAGACGTGTCTTGATTAATTACTAGACTTTACTCTTTGCTTTCAGTTCCTTAATCATGCTTTGAAAATACTTAGTGAAATTACGAGCCATTTTTTTTTTAAACATAATTGAAACGCAACCAGCTAACGTGAATGATTTAGCAAAATTTAAAAGACACATAGGAATTTACAAACATCACATCATAATATATTGGCTCCATCATACATCATCCATAATTACATATCATATAGATATTTTGCCTACCAACAGAATAAGACTAAGTGTAGGCAATCTAATAAAACATAAATAATATATGGATGGAAGGACATCCATTAATGGCACCTAGTAATAACACTCCAGGGATAGGGATAGATACTGAAATATACGAGTGAAACTCAGGGATTCAAGTTCAGCTGGGTGACAGCCTCAATGTGATTCACGAATGCTCCTCTATTTTCTGAAGACGATATGGAAAGAAAAATAGAGGGAGTGAGAAACTTATAAAAAGAATCTCAGTAGGGTACTCACCTCATGATGCATTGTGTCATCATCATCGTCCCCAAGAACCTCGGGTTATTATGAAATAGTGAGCATGCTAAGATTGATTTATTAAGTTCGAAAATATACTTCCAAGAGGTCGTGATTTAATCATGCGTCTTGTAACATCCTCTCAAGTACAACTCATTCTTAAGCTATGATATCATACTTGAGAGATGTTACTTATTAATTAACGGACCTCTCTTTAATTATCTATAGCAGGCTCGATTTACGTACGAGATAACTAAGCGTAATTCTATTAAAACATCTTACAAGTAAACATCAAGTTTATTAAACATAGGCTAAAAATACATCAGGAAGCTCCTCTATGAGCTTTAGTACATATCTGTCTCCTAATACATTTACATACATACTCATTTCACTAGTACAAGGAATAAAAGGTGGTACCTATGTCCAGCAATCCTACACTCCTTGCATAGCAGCCCCCATCCCCTGGCTTAACCTAGGCGACACGGAAACAAACACATAGGGTGAGAATATTTAAAATTCTCATAGGTAGTTCCCCAAATACACAATTCACAACGTCATTATTATCATCCCAGCCACTCAATTTATTAGTAAAATTGTGAGCATGCAACATATATCAAAGGTTAATTTTTAAGTTCAAAAGTCATTCTTCCGAAGTGGGTTTATTTTAATACTCAATCACTCAGCATAGTATGTCATACTACTCAATATCATAATAATTCATTTCAACTTTGCGTGCCCTCGTACATGAAGGGGACCTTTTGCCTTTTAGACTAAAGGGGACCTCTCCAATGCCCTTTACACATTAGGGGACTTCTCCGATGCCCTTCACACATTCAGGGGAACTCTAATACCCTTTAACACTAAAGGGGACTTCTCAATCCCTTTACACACTAAAGGGGACCTATTCTTCACTTAGTACATACATCATAAACCAAACTTGGTACATTCATAATGTCTCAAACATATATATACCATCAATCACAAGTGACTCTCATTCATTTCTCATAAACCAAACTTTAAAGTCACTATCATGCATTCATATATCATAGACTTGGAATAATATCAAACTATCATAAATTTCCAGCCATTCTCACATTCCAGCACCTTGGCAGAATCCTGGGTACAACATTTAATTACCATGTCAAACGACTATCCCAAGCCACAAAAATTCTGTATGACACTTTAATGTGTTTAGAGAACCTGTAAAAATTTCTGGACAAACAGAGCTCTATAGCTACTTCAGTAAAATATACAAATCTAGTGGTCAGGGGCCACCAATTCACAAGCAGAATCCGGGTTCCCTTAATTTTTAACCCTAGAAATTGATGGAATCATAGTACAAGAAAATTCATAGAGATATTTCAACATGTTGTTAGTCTTGTGTAAAAATTTCAGGAGCTATCTCAATCAATTGCTATGATTAAAAATTCGGGCAAGTTTGTCACTTTCAGTCTCAACAATTCGACGGCAGCGAGTTACAATTCGGTTTCTAATTTTTTGAGGCATCAAACCTTAGAATTAACCCCTAAGAAAATTCGTGTGTTTAGTCTAAGAGGTTAAATAGAACATATAATTTTCATGGTTCATGAAACCACCCACAAAATTTCCAGAAAATTCGTGAAAAATTCTGATTACAGAACATAAATCAGTCCAGCAACCTAGTTCCAATTTCACTTAGAGAAAACCCATTTTAAAACCATCCAAACACAACACAAAAATTCATACATCAATATCAATATGTTAACCATCAATATCATCAAAATTTTCGGAATTAGGGCAAGCCAAAACAGAATTGAAAAATTTCACAAGGAAGGCGGAAAACCCACTTTGAGAGCTCTTGAGCTCTATGCTCCAAAGGATGCTCTAGAATGCTTTTGCTTCACTTCAAAGCTTCCCCACCAACATCAAACCCTTCCTTTAACCTCTGATTGTGTGCCCTCAAAGTTGGAAAAAGTGATGGATTCAAATTATAATCGGTTAGATTTAGGTTATCATGAATAGAATAAGTTTAGTGAAGAGAATTTGTGGTTTTAGTGACTTTGAGCTAGGGTTTTGCAAGCTTGAAGCTTGTTAATGGAGTTTGAGAGGAAGAACAATGGAGGAAGGGTGATTAGAGAGGTCTGGCCGAAATTGTGATGAAGGGAATGATAAGATGTTGATATTTTGAGTTTAGGGCAAAATACATAGAATTTTCAAGTCCAAAATGTTTTCTTTGAAGATAATTAGTGTAATTTTGTGCAATTCCTATTGGTTAGTCATAAAGGTGTAATTGTGTGGCACATCTCAAGCCACACACTTGTCCTTACTTAGGTGGCAACTTGCTATGCAAGTTTCATTCAAGTGTAAGGGTACAGCGAAATCTCGCGACGGTAAACAGGGTACCGATTAAGCGAATTACCAAAAATTTTAAGTATAAAATTCATTCTAGATATTCCTCCCTAATTCCCATGTTTCCCTAATTTCAGGCACCTAGGGCCTGAAATAGGTAAGTTACAGGACGGCAGATAGGCCCCAAGGTTACTATTCACAAGCCAGAAATTTTTTTTTTTTTTTTTTACAGGTCCATTGGGCCACCCTCATCATCATTATTGTAAATTTCTAAAATTATGAATAACGAGTTCAAATTGATTTTTAAATGATTTCGAGGTGTTACACGTCTTATAATGCATCATAAACTTAGCATGTCATGTTTATAATGAACTTTTCCTTTCATATATAATAACATAGTTATGATAAATCACATCATATTCCTCATCATCATTTCATAATACTATGCATCAGAATATTATATTTCTCATCATCATCTCATAAATACTATGCATAGCAAACATCATATTCACATAATGCATTTATTAGTTTCTTAGGTGACTTAAAGTTACTTTCATCATCATTTCCTGGCCACCCTATGCTCCACCCTTTGGAGTAATCTAGGTTATGAGCTCATACCTTGCTAGTCGTCACCAGCACATACTTATCCCTTTTGATAAGTAAAAATTTTGTCTACCCTTTTGAGAGACGGACGGGCAAGAATCACCTTTTCACCCCTATAGTTCAAGGTCCAAAGGATCATTTTCTCATATATTTTGAGTCACCTTTAAGTCTTTGCATGTTATATCATAATACAATTCTTCATTCATAATCATCATAACATTTTCTCATTTATAGTCTTATCCAAAATAATATAACCATAACATGCATCTTAAAGATCCAGGGAGAGGTGGGTACAATAAACAGCTTAAATACCAAATTTCCTGCAGAATCTTTCCAAATTGCACTCTCTTAATACACTTCTTAGGTAACAAATATGTCTTATTTCATGCATAAGTTTTCATTGTTTGCAACAACAACTATAACATACAAACCAGGAATCAATCAATGACACCAAATTCTTAATAAGCATCAAATCACATTTTAAGTACACATAAATTACTAGCTTCCCATAAAATTCTTACAAAGTTTTAAAACTCTTTTAAAACTAATTCCTTTTGTTAAACTTGAAAGAAGTCATAGGACTTTAGGCCTAAATTAACCATGGGACCGATTTATAACTTGAAAGAATGTTCATAATTAAATCTTTCACTTAAGATAAAAGGAGCAAGTCTTGAGCTTTAGAGATTTAGGTGACATCTTTGAATTATTACCATGCTATGCAACCTTATTTTAATCTTATCTTTATAAGGTGATAGCTTGGAATTATAAACATGATATGCAATTCCATTTCTTTATCTTTAAGATTTAAGGTGATAACTTGAAAATTAAACATGATGTAAGAACTTGTAATATAAACATGATGCAAAGCTGAAGGCGGTAATAGCAGGACAGGTAGGGGGAAGAGAATCTTAAGCAAGGAACGGCGGTAGTCCGCACAGGACCGGTGAGGGAGATGAGAATTACATTTTTTTTTAAGCTCCAATTCTCAAGACTTCTTAAAGAATAAATTCTTTAACTCCAATTATCTCATTTCTTTGCTTATGATTCATAAGCAAGTCTTTGAGCTCTAGGATTTTTAGGTGATGACATAAAATAAACATGCCATGCATTGACTCTTTAGCCATTATAAAATAAAGTGAGAGCATAAAATAAACATGAGATGCAACTTCTTTATTATCTTTAGAGATTAAGTGACAACTTGAAATTTAAACATGAAATGCAAGCTTGGAAATTTAAACATGAATATGCAAGTTCATTTATTCATTCTTGAGAATTTAGTGATGACATAGAAAGTAAACATGGTTATGCAAGGCATAAACTTAAACATGGATGCAAGTTCATTTTATTTCTTTACTAGAGCTCCTCAAGACTTTAGAGAAATATAAATTCAACCCAATATATGTTAGCAAGACAAAGTGAAAAATACATCTTTCAAGTTCTAAACTCAAGATCATAAAAACATCATAAAAATATTATTCTTTAAAGTTTTGCATCAAGTGGAACTTTCAAGCTTTAGAGGCCTAACTTGTGATGGATTCACAACCACCCTCAAGGTCCTCATCATCAAGCCATCATCTTAGTCCCACCTAGGCCATATGGCTGAATTGTTCAAAGAAAAAGGAAGAAGAAAACCAAATGGAAAAACTAGAAAATCCATGAAATCATCATTTTGAACCAAGAACAACACTTAGCAAAGCATAGAAATAAACTTAAAAACAACTCCCTACCTAATCTGATTTGAAGGAAAGGAGAGAACTTGGTTTCCTTGAGTGAAATGAAAGAAAATATTCTTGAAAACTTGAAGAAAAATTCAGCCAGAGGAGGAGGAAATGAGAGCTTTTGGTGCTCCTAAAACTAGAATTTGTGTAAGTTATGAACTAAGCATCTAAACTATCTTCAAGCATGCCTATTTATAGAGATTTTGCAGCTCATAAATGGACAAAGGAAGGAAGAAATCTGACCAAAAATTAGAGAAAAAAATAAGGAAGAAAAATCATTTTGTTTGGTGGCTTAAAACATGGAATCATGTTTCCATGTTTTCATGATTCTTTGTTTTCATTCTTTGGATTTTTGTGTAATAATTTTCTGACTTATTACTCAATAATTTCGTGCATTACAGCCTTGTGGAAGAGGATTTTGTGTGTTCCATGTATTTTTTAGGTGTAGGCAAGGTATTCATGCAATTTAGAGAATTTACGGTTAAGGGTTTAAGTGAATTACTAAGCAATTTGGGTGTTTTAAGCAATTTTAGGTTCTAATCAATCTAAATAAATAATTTTGACTCTAGATTAGTAATTAGAATTTAATAAGCTTTAATTTGAGCCTAATATTGTTTAGGTTTCGTTAGACAAATAAAAATCTCAAAATTTGTAAACTTACCAAAGACAGGGGCAAAATGGTCATTTTGCTCAAAAACTGTTAGGAGCCATTCAAACTTAACCAATGGCCAATCATAGCTTAAAAACACCTTTTAAAACATTTTAGTGAGGTTCGGGTTACGCACACAATTGGAGTCAACGGCCGCGGGGCGTTTTGGTCATTTTAAAACTAAAATTGAGATTCTTCTCTCTATTAACACACATAACACAAACAATCCCTTATTATCCTCAGAACATCCCCTTGAGGATGGCCGGGGCCCACGTCCTCATTTTCTGGTAAAATAACCTCAGGGGCATTTTGGTCATTTTACATGTCCAAAAATTGGGGTTTGCAATATTTGCACGAATTGCTCCTAACTTTTCTTCTAACGTTATATTCCTTTATTAAGGATTGTTTGGTCTCAAATTTTATATAATATTTAATTACAATTAATTCGGTAATTCCTAATGACGTAAAATTACAATAAAAATTGGGCGTTACAAGTTATGACTCATGTATTAAGTAGTATATTTCAGTTTATGTGATAATATTTCTATATTTAGTCCCTTATTCCCTTATTTAAATTAAGTGAACAAAGTAACTTTAATTACCATCTATGTAAGCGCTATGTATTTCACTTTCTCGTTAGGCTTAGGCTTCAAAAAGTAATTTATAAGAAGAAAAAAAATTATCCACTATTTCTCTAAGTTAATTTCAAAATAAAAAGAATAAAATACCAAACAAATGACAACTAATAGAATCCAAATGCAAACTTAAGCATAATTGGGTTCTACTAGGGTGTTATATTATAGGTATAAGGCGGGTTGTCTCCTCTTTAAGCCTGGGGAATGGATTGACTATGCTTCTATCTATGATATAGTGCTATTAACCTTATCTATATGATGGGATATAGATTTAGAAATGCATGATAGTCTTGTGAATTTCCTGCCATAGTTGCCACCATGCTTACCTGAAGTATTAACACCATCAACTTAATGATTGTTGTTTGGTGCTAGGAACTAATGGCAAAAGACGGTAGTATGCCCGGACCACGTGGGGGAAATCGTGATGAACTCACAAATGCACTCTAGGAGATGGAGCAGGGCTATCAAGCACAAGCAACAGTGATGATGGAACGCGATGAATGGGGTTAAAGGAGTTGGTTCAGAACCAAGAGCATGAAAAATTCTAAGAAATTCAGAGGGTTCAACACAGAATTCAAAGGGAATGACCCAGAAATATTCATGGATGGATTCATGAAATTGGAGAGGTCTGTGGTCAAATACTAAATAGAACAAAAGGTGGCATTCTCTAATTACATGTTAAGGAGAGTCGCTTAGTGGAAAGGTGCCAAGGGCTTTGCTGAAAATCAGGAAAGACCCAATTACGTGGGACTTTTTCCGTTCCATAAGAAGTATTTTAGGACCCGATGAAGAAGGCAAAGGGAGTAAAATTTCTCCTGCTAACACGGAGGAAACCGAAGTGTGGTTGGAAAAATGTAGCGCCAAGTTGGGAGAGACTGTAAACATTCAACTCTGGCTACCAAAGGGATCCTAATGAGGTTTTGGAAGTATGAAGTATATGAGAGTGGTTTGAGGCCAGACATCCTGGCATCTATATGCCGCTAGAAGTTACTCACTATGCATGTTGGTTCACAGAAAGCCAAGTGGCCAAAAATTGAGTGACGTCGGTGGTTGCCACCATGTGAAGCGAATAAGAAGAGGTACCATGCAGAGGCTACCAAGCGTTCTGGTGGGAAACATCGGGAGTGGCTAAAGGAGAAATGACCCCGACATCCTATGATTAACCAACCTCAGACGCAAGCTATCAATTGACCTAAGACGGCCGTTCCAGAACTTATAGTTAGACCACCTTGTGCCACTTGTCAAAAGCGGGGCACGGAGGGATGAGGATTGAAAATGCTGCTATCAGTGCAAATGGTCAGGGCACTATTAAGGAGTGCCAAAGATGAACCAATCTTCAACACCCAAGCATTTTAAGGCACAAGGGATGCGTGTTTGCTATAACATAGAGTGGCCTAGAATCTAACGACCTGATTCAAGGTAAGTGTATAATTAATAGAAACCTTAGTTGTATTGTTTGACTCTAGCGCAATGCATTCGTTTATTTCATATAATTGTGCAAATAAGCTAAGACTACATATATCTAACTTGAACATTGTCTTAGTTGTTTCTATACCCACTATAGATGCTGTAGGAATGATCAAAACATGTCTAACCTGAATTTGAAGTAGATGATAGGACTTTTCATCATGATTTAGTTTGTTTGCCCTTGTCCAACTTTGATGTAATTTTGGGCATGGATTGGCTTTCTACTAACCATGTGTTCCTTGATTGTCCAAATAAGACTAGTGTTTCTTTTAAACCTAAGCCTTATGTGTAACATCCGAAAATCATTCAAAAATTAATTTGAGCTTTGTTATTTGTAATTTCAAAAATATAACTATGTAGCGATGATGAGGGCGGCCCAACGGACGTATAAAAAAAAAATTTAAAAAAAAAAAAAAATTTTCGGGCGGGTGAATAGTAACCTTGTGGGCCCCAACAGGCTGGATAGCTGAACCCTAGATTTGGGCCATGGAGGTGCCAAAATTAGGAAAACATGGGAACAAGGTTAGAAATAGGTAGGAATGATGATTTTATACCTGAAATTAATTTTAAGGTAATCTGGTAGGTAAGTACGGCGTTACCCGTTCGGTGAGATTTCGATATGCGGTTTTTAACACCGAAACACTTTTATTACCACAAATGGATGCTACCCACCTAATCAAGACATGTGGAAGGCCAAGATTTCATCTTGGAATCCAAGATCAAATCCTAGCCATCCATCCTTGCCTTGTCATCAAGTTAATCATTTCCTTGACAAATATCTTGACTTGCCATTAATAACAAGCCTAGTCACCCATTCTTCTTAAAGAAAACACCTCCATTTTAGTGGCCAGCAAGGAGGAGAACAGCCACCATTTTGTTCCCTTGAGCTTAATCTTGAGTTCTAACATCAAAAACCCTAAGCTAGAGTTGTTAAAACATCAAAACTTCTTCACCAAACTTGTTCTACACTTAATTCTTACAAATCTAACCGATTAGAATTTGAATCCATCACTTTTTCCAACCTTGAGGGCACACAATCAGAGGTTAAAGGAAGGGTTTGATGTTGGTGGGAAGCTTTGAAGTGAAGCAAAAACACTCTAGAGCATCATTTGGAGCATAAGCTCAAGAGCTCTCAAAGTAGGTTTTCTGCTGCTTTTCTTGTGCAATTTTTCAATTCTGTTTTGGCTTACCCTAATTCCGAAATTTTTGATGATATTGATGATTAACATATTGATATTGATGTATGAATTTTTGTGTTGGGTTTGGATGGTTTTAAAAATGGTTTTCTCTCAAGTGAAGTTGGAACTAGGTTGCTGGACTGGTTTCTGTTCTATGATCAGAATTTGTCACGAATTTTCTGGAAATTTTTGGGTGGTTTCATGAGCCATGAAAATTATATGTTGTAGTTAACCTCTTAAACTATACACACGAATTTTCTTAGGAGTTAATTCTAAGGTTTGATACCTCAAAAAAATTGAGAACCGAATTGTCCTAACTGCTCCTGTCTTGTTGGAACTAAAGTGATAAACTTACCCGAATTTTCACCATAGAAATTGATTGATTTAGCTCCTGAAATTTTTACACAAGACTAATAACATGTTGAAATACCTCTGTGAATTTTCTTGTACCATGATTCCATCGAATTCTAGGGCTAAAAATTCTGAGAACACAAGTCTGGACTATGAATTTGTGGCTTCTGACCACCAGAATTGCCTATTTTATTGAAGTAGTTATATAACTCTGATTGCCCTGAAATTTTTACAGGTTGTTTTAGACACATTGAAGTGTCATGTGAAATTTTCCTTAAGGTTGGAATGGTCGTTTAGTATGGTAATAAAATGTTGCACCTAGGACAATAACTTCTCCCAAAGTGCTGGAAAGTAAAAATGGCTGAAAGTTTGTGGTAATATGATATCTAGTCCAAATGTATGACTTAGGAATGCATGCCAATTGTTTCGAATGCTTATTCATAATGACATGGATGAACATCTTATATAATTGAAAGGTCTACATGTGATGGTGACGTGTGATTGCATATTGGATAGTTTAAAGATTGATGTTTTGGACACAATGAGAATTCCTTGTGAATGAATGTCTGTATGTGTTTTATGTAGGCAATAATGGTATGTTGAATTAAATTCTATGGCCAAAAGAAACATGAGATCCTTGACTTGTCAAAGGCAAGTAGAGTGAATTGAGATCCCTTTGATTTGTCGAAGGCAAGTAAAGTGAATTGAGATCCCTCCAGAATTGTGGGGGCAAATAGAGAGGGATGAAGTCCCTTTTTGACTTGTGACATGTAAAAGCATGGTAGAGGCATGATTGAGATTATATTGTGAGTGAATGTCTGTATATGCATTATGTATGTATTTGGAAAAGGAGAAAAGTACTTGATGCACTGATATGAGAAAGAGAATATATATGGATTTCAGAGTCGTGGTGTTCTGACATATGGACAAAACAGAAACAAGACTTAGATTGAATGAGGGAAGGCGAAAGTAGTAACTTCCCAAAAATTTATCTTGAGTCAATCAACGTATTGCTAGAATAGGTCTCTGTGGGATTCGGAAATGGAAAAAAATGAAGTTCGATGACCACGTATGGGCTGAGCTCGTCCTCGATAGCAGACTATTTCCCTTGTGTGGTGTAATCCACTACAAATACCATTTGGTATAAATTACTTATTGTGGAATTGTCCACAGACCCGTTGGGTATAACTAAGTCTTTCCTATGTCGATAAAAGAGAAAATGCACTGACTTGATCTTATCCATACTATGTGAATTTAATGATGATGTTACACATATGATTGTGATACTTGTATATGTGAGCTTGATAATGATGTGTGTGCTAAGTAAAGATGAGATCCCTTAAATATGTCAAGGGCATGAAAAGATCCCCTTGGTAGGTCAAGGGCATGGAAAGTAAGAAACAATATGAGATCCCTTCGATGTACAAGGGCACAATAATAATTATATATATGAGTCCCCTCGACATATTGAGGGCACGTGAAGATGAGAATGATTTTAACATCTATGTTGAGACCAATGTATTTAAGTTAAAACTTGATAGTATATATTCTATATGATGATGTATTTGTATCAAGTGATTGAGTACTAAAAAGAATCCACTCGGAAGGATGATTTTAGAACTTTAAAATGAACCGTGATATATGTTGCATGATTCACACTTTCTTAATAAACCGAAGTGGCTGGGGTGATGACGATGACATTATAAGTATGTGATTGGGGAATTGCCCCCTGAGGAATTGTGTAATTCTCACCCCTATGTGTTTCTGTGTTCAGATGTCGCTTCAGGTTAAGCTAGGGGACTACGATGCCGCTACGCAAAGGAACTCGGAACAGCAATATGTAGTAGTTAATGCTTTTGATATGTTCTACTTATAGAATAGATGTCTATGTAAATGTATTAGAGAACATATATGTACTAAAGCTCCTCTGAGCTTCCTTTTGTATTTGAATATGTATTTAATAAATGTTGTATTTTCCTTATAATATGTGTTATTATCATTATGCTTAGTTACTTTACAAGGCGATCGAGTTTGCTATAGATATTTAAGAAAGGTCCGCTAATTAGGAAGTAACTCTCAAGTATGGCGCCATGGCTTAAGAATGGGGTTGTACTTGGGAGGATGTTACATTATGGTATCAGAGATCATCCTTGTAGGACCTTGAGGAATGGACTGACTATGCTTCCAAAGTTAGATAAGTCATGCCTTGAATCTTATCTATATGATAAGATATAGGGTTTAGATATGACGGTCTAGTGGTGTTGTAGTTGGTTGCTATCACACTTAACTTAGTGTTGAGCCTGATCAACTCAATATCTTTGTTTAGTGTGTTCAGGACCAATGGCAGACCGTGGACGTACTAGGAACGAGGAACTGAACCGGACCACATGATGAGTACCCTCTTGGGACATGGCTGCCGATATGAGGACACAAACCACAACGACAAAGTAGGGTATTCACCATAATTGAAGGGATGTCACCACCCAAGAATTCGACCTAAGGTAGGACGTTTAGGATTTGATTGAACTGTTTGAATTGTGTGTGAATTCCTTGTTTGATTTATGAAAGTTTGTCTTTTGAGAATTGTTTTCAAAGGAATTTTGAGGGCAAAATTCTTTTTAAGGTGGGTGGTAATGTAACATCCAAAATCATTCAAAAATTAATTTGAGCTTTGTTATTTGTAATTTCAAAAATATAACTATGTAGCGATGATGAGGGCGGCCAACGGACGTATAAAAAAAAAATTTAAAAAAAAAAAAAAAATTTCGGGCCGGGGTGAATAGTAACCTTGTGGGCCCACGGCCGCTGGGATAGCTGAAACCCTAGATTTGGGCCATGGAGGTGCCCAAAATTAGGAAAACATGGGAACAAGGTTAGAAATAGGTAGGAATGATGATTTTATACCTGAAATTAATTTTCGGGTAATATGATTTAATGGTTAGGCGTTTACCCGTTCGGTGAGATTTAAATGTGCGGTTTTTAACACCGAAAGACACTTCATTACCACAAATGGATGCTACCCACCTAATCAAGACATGTGGAAGGCCAAGATTTCATCTTGGAATCCAAGATCAAATCCTAGCCATCCATCCTTGCCTTGTCATCAAGTTAATCATTTCCTTGACAAATATCTTGACTTGCCATTAATAACAAGCCTAGTCATTCTTCTTAAAGAAAACACCTCCATTTCGTGGCCAGCAAGGGGAGAAGAGAACAGCCACCATTTTGTTCCCTTGAGCTTAATCTTGAGTTCTAACATCAAAAACCCTAAGCTAGAGTTGTTAAAACATCAAAACTTCTTCACCAAACTTGTTCTACACTTAATTCTTTACAAATCTAACCGATTAGAATTTGAATCCATCACTTTTTCCAACCTTGAGGGCACACAATCAGAGGTTAAAGGAAGGGTTTGATGTTGGTGGGGAAGCTTTGAAGTGAAGCAAAAACACTCTAGAGCATCATTTGGAGCATAGAGCTCAAGAGCTCTCAAAGTAGGGTTTTCTGCTGCTTTTCTTGTGCAATTTTTCAATTCTGTTTTGGCTTACCCTAATTCCGAAATTTTTGATGATATTGATGATTAACATATTGATATTGATGTATGAATTTTTGTGTTGGGTTTGGATGGTTTTAAAAATGGTTTTCTCTCAAGTGAAGTTGGAACTAGGTTGCTGGACTGGTTTCTGTTCTGTGATCAGAATTTGTCACGAATTTTCTGGAAATTTTTGGGTGGTTTCATGAGCCATGAAAATTATATGTTGTAGTTAACCTCTTAAACTATACACACGAATTTTCTTAGAGTTAATTCTAAGGTTTGATACCTCAAAAAATTGAGAACCGAATTGTACCTGCTGCTGTCTGTGTTGTTGGAACTAAAGTGATAAACTTACCCGAATTTTTCACCATAGAAATTGATTGATTTAGCTCCTGAAATTTTTACACAAGACTAATAACATGTTGAAATACCTCTGTGAATTTTCTTGTACCATGATTCCATCGAATTCTAGGGCTAAAAATTCTGAGAACACAAGTCTGGACTATGAATTTGTGGCTTCTGACCACCAGAATTGCCTATTTTATTGAAGTAGTTATATAACTCTGATTGCCCTGAAATTTTTACAGGTTGTTTTAGACACATTGAAGTGTCATGTGAAATTTTCCTTAAGGTTGGAATGGTCGTTTAGTATGGTAATAAAATGTTGCACCTAGGACAATAACTCTGCCAAAGTGCTGGAAAGTAAAAATGGCTGAAAGTTTGTGGTAATATGATATCTAGTCCAAATGTATGACTTAGGAATGCATGCCAATTGTTTCGAATGCTTATTCATAATGACATGGATGAACATCTTATATAATTGAAAGGTCTACATGTGATGGTGACGTGTGATTGCATATTGGATAGTTTAAAGATTGATGTTTTGGACACAAATGAGAATTCCTTGTGAATGAATGTCTGTATGTGTTTTATGTAGGCAATAATGGTATGTTGAATTAAATTCTATGGCCAAAAGAAACATGAGATCCCTTTGACTTGTCAAAGGCAAGTAGAGTGAATTGAGATCCCTTCGATTTGTTGAAGGCAAGTAAAGTGAATTGAGATCCCTAAGAATTGTGGGGGCAAATAGAGAGGGATGAAGTCCCTTTTTGACTTGTGACATGTAAAAGCATGGTAGAGGCATGATTGAGATTATATTGTGAGTGAATGTCTGTATATGCATTATGTATGTATTTGGAAAAGGAGAAAAGTACTTGATGCTGATATGAGAAAAGAGAATATATATGGATTTCAGTCGTATGTTCTGACATATGGACAAAACAGAAACAAGACTTAGATTGAATGAGGGAAGGCGAAAGTAGTAACTTCCCAAAAATTTATCTGAGTCGGTAGACGTATCGGCTAGGAATAGAGTCTATGTGGGATTCGGAAATGGAAAAAAATGAAGTTCGATGACCACGTATAGGACAGCTCGTCCTGAGCGGACTATTTCCCTGTGTGGTGTAATCCACTACAAATACCATTTGGTATAAATTACTTATTGTGGAATTGTCACGGCAATACCCGTTGGGTATAACTAAGTCTTTCCTATGTCGATGAAAAGAGAAAAATGCACTGACTTGATCTTATCCATACTATGTGAATTTAATGATGATGTTACACATATGATTGTGATACTTGTATATGTGAGCTTGATAATGATGTGTGTGCTAAGTAAAGATGAGATCCCCTTAAATATGTCAAGGGCATGAAAAGATCCCTTCGGTAGGTCAAGGGCATGGAAAGTAAGAAACAATATGAGATCCCCTTCGATGTACCAAGGGCACGTAAGATAAGAATTATATATATGAGATCCCCTTCGACATATTGAGGGCACGTGAAGATGAGAATGATTTTAACATCTATGTTGAGACCAATGTATTTAAGTTAAAACTTGATAGTATATATTCTATATGATGATGTATTTGTATCAAGTGATTGAGTACTAAAAAGAATCCACTTCGGAAGGATGATTTTAGAACTTTAAAATGAACCGTGATATATGTTGCATGATTCACACTTTCTTAATAAACCGAAGTGGGGGTGATGACGATGACATTATAAGTATGTGATTGGGAATTGCCCTCCTAGAATTGTGTAATTCTCACCCCTATGTGTTTCTGTGTTCCCGTGTCGCTTCCAGGTTAAGCTCAGGGACTCGATGCGCTACGCAAAGGAACTCGGAAGGCAATATGTAGTAGTTAATGCTTTTGATATGTTCTACTTAGTAGAATAGATGTCTATGTAAATGTATTAGAGAACATATATGTACTAAAGCTCCTTCTGAGCTTCCTTTTGTATTTGAATATGTATTTAATAAATGTTGTATTTTCCTTATAATATGTGTTATTATCATTATGCTTAGTTACTTTACAAGGCGATCGAGTTTGCTATAGATATTTAAGAAAGGTCCGCTGATTAGGAAGTAACAACTCTCAAGTATGGCGCCATGGCTTAAGAATGGGGTTGTACTTGGGAGGATGTACATTATGCACCTAATGTAACATCCTCCCAAGTACAACATGCTCTTAAGTCATGACATCGTACTCATGAGTAGTTACTTATAACTAATGGACATTTCTAAATATGTATAGCAACTCGATTAACGTGTAATGTAACACCCTAATAATTAACCCAATACACCTAGGCAGTCTGATTAATTACTAGACTTTACTCTTTGCTTCAGTTCCTTAATCATGCTTTGAAAATACTTAGTGAAATTACGAGCCATTTTTTTTTTTAAACATAATTGAAAACGTGAGCCGCGCTTAACGTGAATGATTTAGCAAAATTTAAAAGACACATAGGAATTTACAAACATCACATCATAATATATTGGCTCCATCATACAGCATCCATAATTACATATCATATAGATATTTTGCCTACCAACAGAATAAGACTAAGTGTAGGCAATCTAATAAAACATAAATAATATATGGATGGAAGGACATCCATTAATGGCACCTAGTAATAACACTCCAGGGATAGGGATAGATATCTGAAATATACGAGTGAAACTAGGATTCAAGTTCAGCTCCGGTGACAGCCTCAATGTGATTCACGAACGCTTCCTTCTATTTCTTGAAGACGAGATGGAAAGAAAAATAGAGGGAGTGAGAAACTTAAAAAGAATCTCAGTAGGGTACTCACCTCATGATGCATTGTGTCATCATCATCGTCCCAGGAACCTCGGGTTATTATGAAATAGTGAGCATGCTAAGATTGATTTATTAAGTTCGAAAATATACTTCCAGAGGTTCGTTTTAATCATGCGTCTTATAATGCATCATAAACTTAGCATGTCATGTTTATAATGAACTTTTCCTTTCATATATAATAACATAGTTATGCATAAAATCACATCATATTCCTCATCATCATTTCATAATACTATGCATAGCAGAATATTATATTTCTCATCATCATCTCATAAATACTATGCATAGCAGAACATCATATTCACATAATGCATTTACTTAGTTTCTTAGGTGACTTAAAGTTACTTTCATCATCATTTTCTTGGGCCACCCTATACTTCACCTTTTGGGAGTAATCTAGGTTATGAGCTCATACCTTGCTAGTCGTCACCAGCACATACTTATCCCTTTTGATAAGTAAAAATTCTGTCTCTACCCTTTTGAGAGCAGGACTAGGGGGCAAGAATCACCTTTCACCGCCTATAGTTTGACGGGTCCAAAGGATCATTTTCTCATATATTTTGAGTCACCTTTAAGTCTTTGCATGTTATATCATAATACAATTCTTCATTCATAATCATCATAACATTTTCTCATTTATAGTCTTATGCAGAAAATAATATTGTACCAACTGTAATCATGCATCTTCTTGGGAGATCCAGGAAGAGTGGGTCACAATGGAACAGCTTAAATACCAAATCTTTCCTTAGCCAGAATCTTTCCAATTGCACAGCTCTTAGTAATACACTACTTTATTTCAAGTAATAGAATATGTCTTTATTTCATGCATAAGTTTCATTGTTTGCAACAGCAACTATAACATATAAACAGGGAATCAATCAATGACACCAAATTCTTAATAAGCATCAAATCATATTTTAAGTACACATAAATTACTAGCTTCCCATAAAATTCTTACAAAGTTTTAAAACTCTTTTGAGACTAATTCTTTTTGTTAAACTTGAAAAAAGTCATAGGACTTTAGGCCTAGTTTTAACCATGGGACCGATTTATAACTTGAAAGAATGTTCATAATTAAATATTTCACTTAAGATAAAAGGAGCAAGTCTTCAGCTTTAGAGATTTAGGTGACATCTTTGAATTATTACCATGCTATGAGACCTATTTTAATCTTATCTTTATAAGGTGATAGCTTGGAATTATAAACATGATATGCAATTCTATTTCTTTATCTTTAAGATTTAAGGTGATAACTTAAAAATTAAACATGATGCAAGAACTTCTAATATAAACATGATGCAAGAACTGAAGCGCGGTCATCGACGGGACGGTGAGGGAGAAGAGAATCTTAAGCAACGGAAGACGTAGTCCGCACAGGGACCAATAAGGGATGAGAATTACATTTTTTAAGCTCCAATTCTCAAGACTTCTTAAAGAAATAGATTCTTTTAACTCCAATTATCTCATTTCTTTGCTTATGATTCATAAGCAAGTTTTTGAGCTCTAGGATTTTTAGGTGATGACATAAAATAAACATGCCATGCATTGACTCTTTAGCCATTATAAATAAAGTGAGAGCATGAAATAAACATGAGATGCAACTTCTTTATTATCTTTAGAGATTAAGTGACAACTTGAAATTTAAACATGAAATGCAAGCTTGGAAATTTAAAACATGAATATGCAAGTTCATTTATTCATTCTTGAGAATTTAGTGATGACATAGAAAGTAAACATGGTTATGCAAGGCATAAACTTAAACATGGATGCAAGTTCATTTTATTTCTTTACTAGAGCTCCTCCAAGACTTTAGAGAAATATAAATTCAACCCAATATATGTTAGCAAGACAAAGTGAAAATCATATTTTCAAGTTCTAAACTCAAGATCATTAAAACATATAAAAATATTATTCTTTAAAGTTTGCATCAAGTGGAACTTTTAAGCTTTGAGGCCTAACTTGTGATGGATTCACAACCCACCCTCAAGGTCCTCATCATCAAGCCATCATATTTAGTCCCACCTAGGCCATATGGCTGAATTGTTCAAAGAAAAAGGAAGAAGAAAACCAAATGGAAAAACTAAGAAAAATCCATGAAATCATCATTTTGAACCAAGAACAACACTTAGCAAAAGATTAGAAATAAACTTAAAAACAACTCCCTACCTTAATCTGATTTGAAGGAAAGGAAGAGAACTTGGTTTCCTTGAGTGAAATGAAAGAAAATATTCTTGAAAACTTGAAGAAAGAATTCAGCCAAGGGAGGAAATGGGAGCTTTTGGTGCTCCTAAAACTAAAATTTGTGTAAGTTATATAACTAAGCATCTAAACTATCTTCAAGCATGCCTATTTATAGAGATTTTGCAGCTCATTTAAATGGACAAAGGAAGGAAAGAGATCTGACCAAAAATTAGAGAAAAAAAATAAGGAAGAAAAATCATTTTGTTTGGTGGCTTAAAACATGGAATCATGTTTCCATGTTTTCATGATTCTTTGTTTTTTTCATTACTTTGGATTTTTGTGTAATAATCTTCTGACTTATTACTAGAATAATTTCATGCATTACAGCCTTGTGGAAGAGGATTTTGTGTGTTCCATGTATTTTTTAGGTGTAGGCAAGTTATTTTCATGCAATTTGAGAATTACGGTTAACGGGTTTAAGTGAATTACTAAGCAATTTGGGTGTTTTAACAATTTTAGGTTCTCATGATATCTAAATAAATAATTTTGACTCTAGATTAGTAATTAGAATTTAATAAGCTTTAATTTGAGCCTAATATTGCTTAGGTTTAAATGACCAATCAAAAATCTTGAATTTGTAAAACTTAGGCAAAGGGCATGGGCAAAACGGTCATTTTCTTAAGAAGTACAGAGACCAAGCTTAACCAATGGTTAATCATGGCTTAAAAACACCTTTTAACACATTTTCATGAGGTTACGACTAAGTCGGCACAAAATCTAAAATTAAAACGCAAGGAATTAAGGGCGTTTTGGTCATTTCACGCGTTAGAGTCTCAAATTAGGATTCTTACCTCTATTAACACACATAACACAAACAATCCTTATTAACATCAAAACACCCCCTTAAGGATGGGTGGGGCCCACGATCCTCATTTACTCATAAAATAACCTCAGGGCATTTTAGGTCATTTTACACGTTAGAAAATTCATTTGCAATACTTCACGAATTACTAACCTCTTTACTCGTTATATCGTTTATTAAGGATTGTTTAGTCTCAAATTTTATATAATTTATACGGTAATTGATTAAGTCCTAATGATAGTAAAAATTCCAGGGTTAAATTAGGGTTACATCCTCCTCCTAAAAAATTCGCCCTCGAAATTCGTTCCTGGGGATAGCTGGACATCTGCTTGCGTGTCTGATTCCAGCTCCAGTGTAACTTCTAGGTTTCATCTTATTGCCAGTGCACTTGACTGAGGTACAACCTCTTTCCCTTGATTGCTTTGACTCCTAAGTCAACGATTTGATAGATCATAAGTAAACGTTAGCTCATCTATTTTAATTGCTCCATGTTCTGGCTTACCATACATGACTTGGGGAATTCATATTGCCTCGCTGGGAGACATGGAAAACATCATGAAGGTTGGGACAGAACTCAGGATAGGCTCTGCACCATCCATGTTGCTATTTTGCTAAGGATTTCAAATGGACCAGAATATCAGCTAAATTTCTTCTTTATTGTTCGGCCTATGCCTGTGATTGGGGGGTCATACAAACACATTGGTCCACCTCTTTGAAAACCTAACCTTTTAGACCGCTTGTCGCATAGTTTTCTGTCGAATTCAGCGGTGAGTTTTATCCCTAATCTTCTTGATTTGTTGGTCGTTTCAAGCAAATGAGGTCAGAGTAGACTTTGCTCAAAGGGGCTATACCGGAGCATAAAGGTGATTGACACTTTTACAATTAAGTAAGGGCTGATCTGGTGCCATACGATACTTGCATGATAAGTGTTGTTATATGCAAACTAGATACTTGGTACTTGCTGCCAACTCTCTCTTTGATCTAAAACACAAGCCCTCAACATGTCCTCCAAAGTTTGGATAGTTCTTTCAGATTGACCGGTCCGTTTGGGGTAATCATCTGTAGAACAAGCTTTGAACCAAACGCCTTCTGAAAGGCTCCCGAAGCGTGACATGAATCGCGGATCTAGACCAGAGATTATTGTTGATAAAACTCCATGTAATTTTACTATCTTCCTATATATAACTGCTAACCTATCCAAGGAATAAGTCACCTTAATAGGTAAAAAGTGGGCTGATTTCATCAACGATCCACGATTACCCATATGGCATCATGATTCGCTTGGTCCCTTGAGGGTCCTGTTACAGAAAATCCATGGAGATACTATTGCACTTCTATTACAATCGGCAGAGGTTGCAACATCCAAGAAGGTTTGGTGTTCAATCTTCGCTTCAACACACCAACACTTCTCGCCATTTACGCATCGCTTCAAATCCTGGCCACCAAACATCTCCTCAAAGTGTTGATACATCTTGGTGGCACCAGGATGGAGGGTGGAATGACTCTTATGGGCTTCCTCCAGAATATGTCCTTTTCGAGGCACCACTAGCAGGTACACATATACGACCTTCAAACCTCCATAAACTATCATTACCTTGGTAAAATACTTCAACTCTGAGCTCTCCTCCCAACTAAGGTCTCTTGGAAAACCTGTATCTTCCTGGGCTTGAGCAATTCTTTTCCATGAATTCACTTGTCACACTAAGGTGACAAGCTCTTTATGCCCTTAGTGGTCAAGGTCATTCCTCAGGTTGAGGTCTCTAAATTGCTCAATTAACTTAATCTCTTTCACCATCAAGGGACACTGGTAAGGATTTCCTACTAGGCATTAGCTCATTAGTTAGCTTTCCTGATGTGGTTTAACCAAAAATCATAATCTTAAAAACTCCATCCACCTTCTTTGCCTCATGTTCAGCTCTTTTTGGTCAAAGAGATATTTCAAACTCTTGTGATCAGAAAACACCTCAAACCTCCACTCCGTATAAATGCGTATCCAAATCTTTGAGCAAACGTGAAGCGGCTAACTAAAGGCCATGGTAGGGTAAGTTGCCTCATGTGGCTTGAGTTGCCTTCAATGCATAGGCCACCATTTGCTATCACTTGAGTCATACAACCCCAAACCCTTCCTTGGAAGCATCACAGTACACTTCGAAGACATGAGTTCAAATAACACTGAAGATAAATTCAGGTTAGCTTGTGTTTCAGCTCTTGAAAGCTCTTTTGGCACTCGGGTCCATGAAAAAGAGGTGTTTTTCCTAGTTAGCTTTAGTCAAGAAGGAAGGAAATCTGGGAAATGCCCTGAATAAACCGAAGTTAATATTCAGCTAAACCTAAGAACTCCTTGTTATACGATGGTTGGTCTTTGCCAGTTTCAACCGTTTCCACCTTACTAGGATCTCCAGCAATTCCTTTTCTAACATGCTACATCCCTAAAAATTTAACCTCATCCCAACAAATTCACACTAGAAAGCTTGGCATAT
>JAMLFY010000438.1:0-35284 GCA_030441495.1 Dalbergia oliveri | reverse complement strand
TCGCCAATTTGAAACTAGGTTTGACTTTAAATTCGAATTTCAAAAATTCAAACTTCCCTCAATTTCTAGTAACATTCAACAATTCATAGTGAAGTGAGCTTTCTGAAGTGATATTGAGTTCCTTGATGAAACTTCAATCTTCTGATCTTTAATCCAAGCTTTATGATGATGAAAGATTTTCGATCATGATGATTGAAGATTGTGTAACGGGTTGTTCTAGAGTTTTTCTGATATCTTCATTTTGAGCGTACTTTCTTAATGTCCAGGCTACTTTTTGAAGTCTTGTGCCTTGGTTTCTTGCCCTTGTATTGATTTTCTTTCATTCGAAAGGCATGTATGCATACTTTGCACAATATAATATTCACTTCTATTAAGTTCAATCTCTTTACATGAGATAAATCATGTTTTCACATGTAAAGTGAAATCATTTTTGCTTCAAGTACATATTATGCAATATAGAAATACATGTATGCTAAACAAGAAACTCAAGGTAGACATTAGTCATTCTTCAAAGTGTTTTCTTTAAATTGGTTATATTATCATTCAAAATATATTGCCTTAAAGATTTCTGAAGGTTCTGGAGTTAATAATCGCCTCCCTTTTATGATGACAAACCAATTTAAAGAAAATCTTTTAAAGAGATGTTTGAAAAAAATAGAATTGAATATGACATGATAATAACTTATTCTTTCATAATGGCAAGGTTGTAACTTTCATAAAGTTATTTTCTTAAGGCATGATATGGATAGTTTCAAGATTGTTTTATAGCCATAGTAACGTAAATCACAAAGTTTTGGTTGTAAAAGAACCTTCTAAACTTGCTTAAATATATGTCTAGATGTATCAGAGTGATATTGAAATAGATTTCTTTGATTAAGTCTTTTTTACACAACCAGCTCGATTTTTAGTTATTTAAAGAAACTTTCTTAAGAGAAGTATGCTATTGTAGAAAACAAGTAATACTTATGATAATTTATCTTCATTTATTTCCATATTCAGCACTACTTTGTCCAAGCCAAAATATTGAAAACAAAGGCTTAAAAACGTGATGTAGCACGCATGATAGAGAAACCTGATGCTTATGTAGTTCTGATGCTCAAAGAAACCTTGATACATATATACCAAGCATATTACTACATGAGGTTTTTGAAGCTCATCGGGATAAATCCAAATATGTAACACCCGATTTTTACTATCGTTTAGAAATTACCGAATTACCCTAGGAAATTTTTCATATAATTTGAGACCGAACAATCCTCAATAAAGGAATATAACATTAGAAGAAAGGATAGGAGCAATTCGTGCAAGAGTTGCAAACCCCGATTTTCTGTACGTGTAAAATGACCAAAATGCCCTGAGGTTATTTTACTCAGAAAATGAGGATCGTGGGCCCCACCCATCCTCAAGGGGATGTTTTGATGTTAATAAGGGATTGTTTGTGTTATGTGTGTTAATAGAGGAGAAGAATCCTAATTTTGAGCTTCGACGCGAAATGACCAAAACGCCCTGCGGCTATTTTAACTTCGATTTGCGTGCCGACTGAGCCCGAACCTCACTAAAATGTTTTAAAACATGTTTTTAAGTTATGATTAACCATTGGTTAAGCTCGGGTGGTCTTGGCAATTTTAAGTAAAATGACCATTTTGCCCTGTCTTTGTGCAGTTTTGCAAATTTTGAGATTTTTGATTCGTCTAATGAAACCTAAGCAATATTAGGCTCAAATTAAAGCTTATTAAATTCTAATTATTAATCTAGAGTCAAAATTATTTATTTAGATTGATTAGAACCTAAAATTGCTTAAAAACACTCAAATTGCTTACTAATTCACCTAAGCCCTTAATTGTAAATTCTCTAATTTGCAAGAATACCTTACCTACACCTAAATAATACATGGAACACACAAATTTCCTCTTCCATGGGCTGTAATGCACGAAATTATTGGTCCATAATGCATAGAAAATTTGTCAAAGAATGCACAAAAACCAAGGTATGAAAACAAGGAACCATGAAAACATGATTCCATGTTTTAAGCCACCAAACAAGATGATTTTTCTTCCTTGTTTCCTCCTCAAATTTGGTCAGACTTTCCTCCTTTCTTGTCCATTCATGAGCTCCAAAATCTCTATAAATAGGCATGCTTAAGGAGTCTTAGAAGCCTTGCTCATAATTACACAATTTCTAGTTTTTACAAAGCACAAAAGCTTTCTTTCTCCTCCTCCTTGGCTGAAACTTCTTCTTCAATTTCTCAAAGAGATTTTCTTTCATTTCACTCAAGAAACCAAGTTCTCTTCCTTTCCTTCAAATCAAATTAGGTAGGGAGTTGTCTTTAAGCTTATTTCTATGCTTTGCTAAGTGTTGTTCTTGGTTCAAAATGATGATTTCATGGACTTTCTTAGCTTTTCCATTGGTTTTCTTCTTTCTTTTCCTTTGAACATTTTGGCCATAAGGCCTATATGGGAATATGATGATAGCTTGATGATGAGGACCTTGAGTGTTGGTTGTAAATCCATCACAAGTTAGGCCTCTAAAGCTTGAAAATTCCACTTGATGCAAAACTTTAAAGAATGATGTTTTTATGATGTAAAAATAAAGATCTTGAGTTTAGAACTTGAAAGATGTATTTTTCACTTTGTCTTGCTAAGATATATTGGGTTGAATTTATATTTCTCTAAAGTCTTGGAGGAGCTCTAGTAAAGAAATAAAATGAACTTGCATCCATGTTTAAGTTTATGCCTTGCATAACCATGTTTACTTTCTATGTCATCACTAAATTCTCAAGAATGAATAAATGAACTTGCATTCTCATGTTTAAATTTCCAAGCTTGCATTTCATGTTTATGTTTCAAGTTGTCACTTAATCTCAAAGATAATAAAGAGGTTGCATCTCATATTTATTTTATGCTCTCACTTTATTTTATAATGGCTAAAAGAATCAATGCATGACATGTTTATTTTATGTCATCACCTAAAGATCCTAGAGCTCAAAGACTTGCCCAAGTATCACAAACAAAGTTGGAACCATGGTAATAAGAACTCTAAAGCTCACTTTCAATTTCCTTAAGATTATTGGAGTCAAAGAATTTATTCTTTAAGAAGTCTTGAGTTTGGAGCTTAATAAGATATAATAAGAATTCTCTTCTCTTCTTGTGTGCGGACTACGCCGCTCCGGTTTCTTATTTTTCTTTTGTTAAGATTCTCTTTCACTGGTCCAGTGTGGACTACACCGCTCTAGTTTCTTGCATCATGTTTAAATTTCAAGTCTTGCATATCATGTTTAATTTCCAAGTCATCACCTTAAATCTTAAAAGAAAGGGATTTGCATAGCATGTTTATGATTCTAGTTATCACCTAAATCTCTAAAGCTCAAGACTTGCTCCTTTTATCTTAAGTGAAAATTTTAATCATGAACATTCTTTCAATGTATAAATCGGCCTCATGATTAAGGAAGGCCTAAAGTCCTATGATTTCTTTCAAGTTTAACAAAAAGAATTAGTTTCTAAAAGAGTTTTAAGGTTTTGCAAATATTTTACGGGAAACTAATATCACATGTGTACTTAAAATGTGACTTTAAGCAATTATATGAGGTTCATGATTCAGCCACTAATCTGAGTTTAGTACTACTGTATGATGATGGTTTAATATGTTTGAAGTTGTGATAATTATGGTTTATTGCTAAAGGAATGATTCTATGCATGTTAGAGATAAAACTAGCTTCCTAAAACGTAAAAGCAAGATTTCTAGAACTTTAGAGAATGAAATTTATGCATTCTGTCCAGAGCCTTTAGTGACCTTAAGAACCAGATTTTATTATGTTTAGATAAGGGAGAATGATTCATAATTGGTTTAGTAATTAATTTTAGCATCATAGGGAAAGCCGGTAACGAGAAAGGGTTAAAAATGCAACTTCTAGCACACCGTAAAGCCTTAAATATAACCTACTGCCTATGCTGTCCCATGTGGTTTAATAATGTACTTGAAGGTTATAATTAAGGGTAATAATGATAATGAATCCCTTAGATGCATAAGAAAGTAAGATAATGATTGAGGTTACCAATTCTAAAGTTGGTTGTTTAAGGGAGCTTTTGGTGAGGATTTATGATGATGCCTCTTTGATGTTTGAAATGATAAGTCTATGTAGTGATTTGATGCTTATTAAGTATTTGATTTCATTGAATGACTTCATGGTTTGCATGTTATAGTTGCTGTTGCAAACAATGAGAATGTTTATGCATCCTGATGATTATGAATTGAGAGTTGTATTATGATATAACATGCAAAGACTTAATGGTGACTTAAACTTATGAGGAAATGATCCTTTGGACCCATCAGACTATAGGTGGTGAAAAGGTGATTCTTGCCCCTAAACCGTTCTCTCAAAAGGGTAGAGTTGGATTTTAACTTATCAAAAGGGATAAGTATATGCTAGTGACGACTAGTAAGGTATGAGCTCATAACCTAGATTACTCCCAAAAGGGTGGAGTATAGGGTGGCCCAGGAAAATGATGATGAAAGTAACTTTAAGTCACCTAAGGAACTAAGTAACGTATTATGTGATTATGATGTTCTTCTATGCATAGTATTTATGAGATAATGATGAGAAATATGATATTCTTCTATGCATAGTATTTATGATATGATGATGAGGAATATGATGTGGTCTTATGCATAATTATGTTATTATATATGAAAGGAAAAGTTCATTATAAACATGACATGCTAAGTTTATGATGCATTATAAGACGCATGATTAAAATGAACGGACCTCGGTAAAGTATATTTCCGAACTAAATAAATGAATCTTAGCATGCTCACATTTTCATAATGAAACCCGAGGTTCCTGGGGACGATGATGATGACACGATGCATATGAGGTGAGTACCTACCTGAGATTCTTTTATAAGTTTCTCATTCCCTCTTTCTTTCTTTCCATCTCGTCTTCAGAAAGTGATGGTGATGTTCGTGATTCCGTTGATGCTCTCACCTGGTAGATGCATGTGATCTTGTGAACCAGCTTATTATCCTTGAGGAACGTATCGCTAGAACTTGAGCGTGAACTCGGATATCTATTCCTATCTCTTGGAGTGTTATAAATAGGTGCCGTTAATAGATGTTTTTCCATCCATATATTATTTATGTTTTGTTCGATTGCCTACATCTAGCTTAACTCTTGTAGGCAAAATATCTATGTGATATGTAATTATGGATGTCATATGATGGAGCCAATATGATGTGTTCTTCATGATATGTCTGTTCGTTTTCTGCTTTATCCTGATTATCGTTCACGTTATGCGGCTCACGTTTTCAATTATGTTTTTTTTAAAAAATGGCTCGTAATTTCACTAAGTATTTTCAAAGTATGATTAAGGAACTGAAGCAAAGAGTAAAGTCTAGTAATTAATCAGATACGACCTAGGCGTATTGGGTTAATTATTAGGGTGTTACAAATATCAGATAAAGCATAAAAGAGCTTTTTGTTATGAGCTGTGAAACTTTACATAAGTATTAGACATGAAAGGAAATCAATTTTTGTGAAGCAACACTAGAAGCACTCACGATTTTTATGAAAACATACTCACTGAATACATATGAAACAAGACATAACACATTATATGCCATATAACATAGCATACTCAAGAATTCTAAAGCTCACAAACTGATCTTAGTTATATCAAAGTGTAACACCTCACTAAGCTCTAATTCTTCCACCTTAAGTTTTAATATTAGTATTATTTTAAACAATAATTAGCTAACATAATATTATTATCCTGAATCTAAATTTTACGAGAACTTTTTTTTTTAAACAGCTATGATTATTTCTAATTTATAGTTCTATTCTAATAATATATACCAAACTAATTCATGCATCTGGTAGATTCCAGGAAAGAGAGGTGGGTCACAATGGACACGCTTAAATACCAAGTCTTTCCTACCAGAACCTTTCCAAATCACACTTTTAGGTAATACACTTTCTTCCAGCAACCAAAGGTAATTTTTAAATGACAGAATATTTCTTTTCTAACATATTACTACTATTTGTTCATAGATTCCACAATTTAGACAACCATCATCTATAAAAACATACTTCACTACTAACATCAATCCATAGGATATAATACATATTACACATTCAAGATACATTAAGGAAAACTTTAATATAACAATATAACATAACCAAAGTTGGTAACAGATAGTAAAGATTCTATCTAGCACACATAATAGAATCTATTATTTAGAAACTAAGTCCAAGGCTACATCCATTTCATTGTTGATGACGATCCATGCTATCTGGAAACATCAAAGAAAATGGGTGAGAGAAGTCTCCAGGAGGTGATGTTTCCAGGGGAGTCCCATTTCATCCCAAAAATACTAAGAATAACACTGTGCAGTAAATGCAATCTTTTATATTAACTCAAATTATATTTTACTAATGTCAAGTAAGATAGAAGTGCACAATATCAATCATAATAAAAGTTCAATAAAAGAAGTGTAATAAATAATCATGAGTGTACCTAAGCTCCCTTTATAGTATCATGTTCTCTTCAAATGATTATAGTCTGCAATGTTTACTTCATATTGGATTCTTAAAGCTCTCGTACAACGTCCAGAGTCAGATTAATAATAAGTCAACCTCGCTAGCATGGCAGGCCCAAGGTATCACTATAACGTACACCAAGTCCTGGTCCTACAAGGCGAGGCCAAAGGTGTTGTTTAGCAATGGAGACTAAGTGTACACCAAGTCCTTATCGCTATAAGGCTGGGCTGAAGTGTCACTTATTTATGTATTCATTTTACATAGTGCATAGGATACATAAAGAATGAAAATTACATAAAGTTTACATGATTTCTTTCATATTTACATATAGAACACAAGATTTTTCATATTTACACATAAAGTCCAAAAACATAGGATTCCTAAAATACTCATAAAACCCATATTTCTTACAATTATTATTGAAGCACCAAATCACACTATTTTTATAAATTCATTTCCTTTATAATAAAATATACTTAACTTAGTTTTTCATCATATAATAATTTATTTTCAAGTAATAATATGTTACTAATTCCATAAGCCTAAATACACCTAAAATTATTTCCAATCTATATTTAGAAAATATGTAGGTAAATTACCTTTACATGTTCAATATAAGTAAAAAATATTTTTATCAATATAAAGATATAATCATAGGGTAAATAAAAGAGCAATAAAATCTAAGAAATATTTAAAAATAAATAATTGAAATTATACCTAAACTTTAAGAAATCACTTCAAGCATGAATCTAGTTAGTTTATATGTCATATTCCTAATGGGACCTTAACTTAAATCTTTGTAAATAATATTTCTTAATGTTAATAAATTTATATTCAAGTCAAATATTTATAATCCAATATCCATAGTCCAAGATAAACATAACACATAAACCAAGCTAAATATTACATGCTCAAAGGTTTAAAATCCATTCATTATAATGAATTAAATACAACACTTTTTATGAACCAAAAATGTTTTATGATCAAATACATAATGAGGTCAAAATCAAGCTATATTACCTTAAAATTTCACAACTTGTGCACAAAACTTTATTAAATGAAAATACATGGTTCAACAAATTTAGACAACATTGAAATATTTGAAGAAAGCATAATCAAAATTTAAATGATCTTTAATCATACTTTCAACCATATAAGTAAACAAATAAATATACATCATATACACATAGATTAAGTATTTTATGTCACAATCTTTAAATCATTCAAACATATTAAAACCATAAACACAAACTTTGAGTATCATAACAACATCATATATGAAAATCATGCATGAAGCTTATTAATGAAAGAAAAACCCCTACTTGTTCTTGGAGCTTTAGAAACTTAGCAACACCCACGCTATCCAGCAACTTCTTCAACTTTTCTAAACCTTCTCTAAGGGTTATAATTCATGTATAAAGGCTGGGAAGTGTTGAAGTTAGATGGTGATAAGAAGAGGTGATAATTTGGAATGATTTGCTAAAAATTTATAAATATTTTTGTGTGAAAATAAAGAAAATGAAGAGAGAAATGATGGCTATGATTGTTGATAGATTTTGAGCAAGAAGAATGAAGTGTGGAGTGATGTTTAGAGGGTGCTATTTATAGAAAAAGTTTAGGATTAAAATATTACTAATTTCATAATTTATTTATCATATTTGATTAGTTAAATATTAAAACTAACACTAAATAATTTAATAAATTCTCAATTATCATTTAAAGACATACTAAAATGTTAATGAAATGATTTAAATTTATTTATTAAATTTTAATATATTTAAATATAATTTAATAATTAATTATTCAAAATAAGGTAAATTTGCTTATACTATTATTAAGTTAATTAATTAGTAAATGACTTATTATTTTTTTTATTCAAACATCATAATAAGATTATTAGAGATATAATACAAGTATTCACGAAATTTATATAATTTTCTATAATTATTTATATTTTATTTGGTATTTTACACTATTGCTAGTTTTATTAAGAATTAATTATTAATTAACTAATAATTTATTTAACTATTATTATTTTTTTCTTCTTTGGCAGCCTATAGGTTTAAAACATGTCTAATAGAGTTATAGAGGGTGGAAAGTTGTCTTGAATGATTAATATATGAAAATGACAAATTTTGCATATTTACTTAAAGTTATATACACTAAATAATTCATAAAATCATTATAAAAATTAATTTTCCTTAATATATTGTTAAGAACATGTTTTTACCTTATTTATAAGTTATCTATAATTTTCATGAATTTTTTCTATAATTTTTAGTATTTTTAATATATCTTTACCTTAGTTAGGTCTAATTTGAGCTAATTAAAATAATTAATTATCTATAAATAAATATATAAATTTTATATAGCAGCCCATGTGAATTTTGAGTTGCCTAACATGATAAGGGACAAGCTCATCTTTGTTGAAATTTTTAGTCAAAGTTTAGTTGGTTGTTGAATAATTATAATATGAAAGTTTGACCATTTAATTTTATTTTTCAAATATTTTTTTTTCTTCCATGTGGCTGATCTAGGTGTTAATTAATTGGTTTAATATTATCAGCAAGATAAATCAAAGTTTAGGAAAATTTATCTTAAATTTTAAGTGATTATTTAGGTAATTTAAGCTTTAATTAAGTCAAAATTAATTAATTAAAGATCAATATGATTTTTAACACTATCCATAGCCTAATGGAGAGACCTATTTCATGGTCCTCTTATAATATCAAACTTAGTTAAAAATTTTTTTACAAGATTTAGAGTTATTTTCTAGGATTTTTCAGAGTTTATTTTATACTCCACAATAGGTTATTTTTGTGCAATTATGCTAATATTATACAAAATTACTTAATATTTATATTTATGATCAAATTTATGTTTAAGGTATTTTTTTAATTTTTTATCATTTTTAATAACTTAATGACACTCTCTAAGCTTTTCTAATGTTTTTATTAGCTTTTTCTACAGCGAATTATGTTATAAGTTTATTTTCTATCATCTAGTGGCATTTTGTAATTTTAATAAAATCCAATGGAATAATTAAAATTTTACATTTTGGTGCTAAGTTCCAGATTGTACAACTATTAAGTTTTGTAATATTTTAATTATACATTTTTTTTAATAATTATCCTTAAATATTCTGGAAATAAAATCTCATACTGTCAAAATAAAATATTATAACAAAGTAACACTATATTAAGAAAATTTGGATGTTACATTTCTCCTTCCTTCAAGAAATTTCATCCTGAAATTTGATTACCTTAATTAAAAATCTCTGGATAGTCTTTCTGAAGATCGTTTTCTTTCCACGTTACCTCTTCAAGTCAATCCTTAAGGACTTTCATCAAGAATAGTCTTCACCTCTAAGTTCTTTTAGGCTTTTATCCAAAATCTTAACAAGTTTAACCTCATAGGTTAAATCATTTCTTAATTGAACACAGCATTCCTGAGTAGATGTGAAGGATTAGGGGAATATTCTTTAATTGAGACACATGAAAGACATCATGAAGGTTTGAGAGTTTGGGGTAGAGCAAGGCGATAGCAACAGAACCAATTCGGTTAAAATTTAATATGGACCAAGAAAAATGAGGACTGAACTTCCTAGCTTTAAGTTCTACCTATCCCCTCTTTGTAGAACCCTTAAGAAATACGTGTTCACCCTCTTGGAATTCTAGAGGCCTCCTTCTTCTTGGACATAACTCTTTTCCTCAACTTATCCAGTCAACAATTTATCCTTGATAAGCTTAATATGGTCTGTGGTCCTTTGAACAATTTCTGGTCCTAGCATTTTTCTCTCACCAACTTCATACCAACACAATGGGGATCTACATTTTCTACCACCATATAAAGCCTCATATGGTGCCATTCCAATCCTTGGAATGATAACTATTATTATATGAAAACTCTACTAATGGTAGATAGCGATCCCAATTTCCTTGTTGTTCCAAGACACAGGCTCTCAACATATCCTCTAAGGTCTCTATAGTTCTCTAGGATACCATGCATTTGAGGGTGATAAGCAGGTCTGACTTAACCTAGTACCAAAGGCTCTTTGTAATGTTCCCCAAAATCTAGAGGTGAACCTGGGATACTAGGGACAATCCTGGTGGGTACACCATCAAAGACTGAACAATCTCATTAATGTACAATTGGGCTAGCTTATCTAATGAATATAGCTGGCTCCCGGTGGCTAAGAAATTGGTAGGATTTAGTCATATCTCCACTATAACCCAAACTTCATCATGTCCCAAGGATGTCCTTTTAGGTAATCCCATCACAAAATCCATGGCTATGTTGAGGTTTTCACTAAGAAATTTTATAAAGGTTGGAGTAAGCCTAATAGTTTTGATGCTGGATCTAAACTACTGACAAACCAAGCATATTGCCACAAATTCTGCTATATCCCTCTTCATTCTTGGCCACCAAAAAATTGTTTTAATTTCCTGATACATTTTGGTTCAAGTAGCTCAAGATTGTATGGTATACCTAGTTATGTGCTTCATCTAAGATTAATTTCCTTAGAGATACAGGACTCAGTACATAGCCTCTAGTGATCTGGCAGTACTGCTCCATCTCCAGCAATGCAAAAGTCCTTTTGTTCACCCTAACTACTGACTCTTTGTAGGTTTGCAAAAGTTGATTCTCCTGACCTTCAATAATTTATCTTTTTCCTAAGGTTATTTTCTCTCCTAAATGATTAAACAGAAAATGGTCAGCCTCTATGGTTACTTCAAGATTCAAGTCTCTAAATTTTTCTAATAATTCCCATTCTTTGACCATCAAACTTGCCACATGTAGAGATTTTCTACTAATACAAAGTACATTGGCTTTACGGGTGATATTTAACTTCAAAATCATAATCCTTTAAAAATTCTAGACTGTAACATCCTCCAAGTACAACCAGTCCTTAAGTCATGGTATCATACTCAAGAGTTGTTACTTATATTCTAATGGACCTTTCTTAATTATCTATAATAAGGTCGATAAAAATCATGTTAACTAACTCGTGGTTCTATCGATATATACAGAAACAACTTATTTATTTAATACAAATCAAGTACAAAAGGAAGCTCTTCTAGAGCTAATACTGTTATCTCTTATGTTTTTAGACATATACATACACTTAAGTACAAAAAAACACAAGTTTCTCTACTAACTCCTGCAAATCCACTTGATCTTCTCCTCCAGCCTCACCGTCTTCTAATCAACCTGGGACGAACCAAAAAACAAATACATAGGGTGAGAATTTTAACATTCTAGAGATCAGGCATCCCCAAAACATATACTGAAGTTCATGTCATCGTTACCGCCCCAACCACTTCGATTTATTTAACAAAAGGTGATCATGCATTACATAATGACTATTCATTTTTAAAGTTCAAAATCTCTCGAAGTGGGTTACTTTTAAGAAAAACCAATCACTTAATACACCTCTACCGTCAGCTATACTCATAGTAAGTTATGGCAACCAAGAAGAACCAATATACACAAATATGTATATGCCCAATGTAATGAAATTCATCTTTGATTTTCCTTGATGAATCAAAAGTATCACATCCCTCTCTATTTGCCTTCGACAAGCCAAAAGGATCTCAATCCACTCCATTTGCCTTTGACAAGTCAAAAGGATCTCACTAACTCTCTTTGCCTTTGACAAGTCAAAAGGATCTCGTGTGTCATTATTTGCCCTTGACAAGTCAAAGAGGATCTCAAGTTTCATTATTTGCCCTTAACAAGTCAAGAGGATCTCAAGTTTCATTATTTGCCCTTAACAAGTCAAGAGGATCTCAAGTTCCTTGGGATCATAGAATTTAATTCATCCATTATTCATGCATAAAACACATACAGGCATCCATTCACAATGAAATTCTCATTTGTATCTGATAAATCAACCTTTTAAATTATAGTATGCATTCATATGTCACAAGACATACAGCCAAAAAGGTAACATCAAGTACTCATGTCATTCTAGAACCAAAAATTCCATTACTTCATCAATTCAAATCATTGTTGCATTTCCAGCATAATGGCAGATTTTACACCATTGTAACACGAATTATGTTTCCCCTAAACAATCAATTCAGAGGCTATAAAAATTTCACATGACACTTCAATGTGTCTAAAACAACCTGTAAAAATTTCAGGGCAATCAGAATTATATAACCACTTCAATAAAATAGGTAAATCTGGTGGTCAGAAGCCACAAATTCATAGTCCAGACTTGTGTTCTCAAAATATTTAGCCCTAGAATTCGATGGAATCATGGTACAAGAAAATTCACAGAGGTATTTCAACATGTTATTAGTCTTGTGTAAAAATTTCAGGAGCTATCTCAATCAATTGCTATGATTAAAAATTCGGGCAAGTTTGTTACTTCAGTCTCAACAATTTAGGCAGCAACAGTTACAATTCGGTTCCTAATTTTTTGAGGCATCAAACCTTAAAATTAACCCCCAAGAAAATTCGTGTATTTAGTTTAAGGGCTTAACTACAACATATAATTTTCATGGCTCATGAAACCACCCACAAATTTTCCAGAAAATTCGTAAAAATTCTGATTTCAGAACGGAATCATTAGCAACCTAGTTCCAATTTCACTTGAGAGAAAACCCATTTTAAAACCATCCAAACACAACACAAAAATTCATACATCAATATCAATATGTTAACCATCAGAATCATCAAAATTTTCGGAATTAGGGCAAGCCAAAACAGAATTGAAAAATTCCACAAGAAGGCGGCAGAAAACCCTACTTTGAGAGCTCTTGAGCTCTATGCTCCAAAGGATGCTCTAGAATGCTTTTGCTTCACTTCAAGCTTCCCCACCAACATCAAACCCTTCCTTTAACCTCTGATTGTGCCCTCAAAGTTGGAAAATGTGATGGATTCAAATTATAATCGGTTAGATTTGTAGGTTATGATGAATAGAATGAGTTTAGTGAAGAGAGTTTGTGGTTTTAGTGACTTTGAGCTAGGGTTTTGCAAGCTTGAAGCTTGTTAATGGAGTTTGAGAGGAAGAACAATGGAGGAAGGGTGCTTAGGGAGGTCTGGCCAAAATTGTGATGAAGGGAATGATAAGATGTTGATATTTTGAGTTTAGGGCAAAATACATAGAATTTTCAAGTCCAAAATGTTTTCTTTGAAGATAATTAGTGTAATTTTGTGCAATTCTTATTGGTTAGTGATAAAGAGTAATTGTGTGGCACATCTCAAGCCACACACTTGTCCTCCTTAGGTGGCAAAATTTCATTGAAAGTTTCATTCGGTGGAACCACACGAAATCTCACGAACGGGTAAACACAGTACAGAAATAACAAATATACCGAAAATTAATTTTAAGTATAAAATTATCATTTCCACCTATTCTAACCTCATTCCCATGTCTCCCTAATTTCAAGCACCTCCAAGGGCCCGAATCAGGTTTTAGCTGTAGGGAGCAGATGGGGCCCAGCAAGTTACTATTCACCGGCCCGAAATTTTTTTTTTTTTTTGACAGGTGCGTTGGGCCGCCCTCATCATTACTAAACTATTATATTTTTGAAATTATGATTAATAAAGCTCAAATTAATTTTTAATTAAATTTTAGGGTGTTACATTACCACCCACCTTAAAAAGAATTTTGCCCCCAAAATTCCTTTGAAAACAATTTTCAAAAGACAAATTCATATGTCAAACAAGGAATTTATACAGGCAAACAAAAATAACGATTAAATCCTAAACGTTCTTACCTCGAATTAAATTATCAAGTCGCGAGGTTAACTCCTAGTGCTCTGGTGGCGGGTTCTCAGGGGTTGGTGTCTCTCTTGGGCATCCCAAATCTTATGCCCTGGCTTTCCACAACGGTAGCATACGTATTGTCCAGCCCTACAAGGTCTACCTTCATGGTTCTTCCCACATTTTGGGCAATCTTGTCTCATGGGTAATCGTTGTTGTTGTTTATCCTCGTGCAAGTTGGATTGAAACCTGCTTTCTTTGGGACGGGGCCTCCTCATAACCTCGGTCTTCAAGTGCTAGTCTCTTATTAGAAATGTCCTTAGCAGATTTGGCCATTGCTAGCTTCTTGTTGGAGTCCTCTGCACGTCGGCACTTGTTCACTAGGTTGCATAGTCCCAATCTCTAAGAGACCCAGAGCAACTTCAATGTCTTCACGTAACCCTCCTTCATACTTCATGCATTTCCAAGCTTCATCTGGGTCACGTTGATAAATGGTAGAAAACTTGCAAAGCTCTTCAAACTTCATGTGCTCGGCTACACTCATGGACCCTTGTTTGAGTGCCATAAACTCCAACTCCTTTGCATTTCTCACAAAAGGAAAATACTTGTGATAAAAAGCCTCCTTAAAAACTTCCCAGGTAACTTCGGTCTAGAAGCTTCAAATAACCCCTTGGTGCCAACCCACCGGAATTCTGCATGGGCCTTCTAACATGTAAGTAGCAAAAGCCACCTTTTGGATCTCAGTGCAAGGAAGGACTGAGAAAATTTTCTCCATGGCCTTAATCCATTCTTGCTTTATTGGGATTGAAGGCTCCTCGAAAAGGCGGGGGGTTTGCCTTCCTTGAACTCTACGAATTTCTGGTATCATGTCCATTCTCTCCTCAGGATTCCAACTGGATTTCCTTGGGCTGTCGATCCAACCTTTCCATCATCCTGTTGGCCAAGTAGCTTGTTCTCTCATAGCTGCCGCCATCTCACGGAAAGTGTTTATCATTTCAGCGTTATATCCATCTTCGCTCCTAGTTTGCCGATTTGAAGTCATCAATTCCTGTCACACCAAACAAGAATTATTGAGTTGTCAGGTCAATAGTCAAGTTTGAGTTAGCAATCCACAACAATCCAACAATCTCATATATAAAATTATAATGCATGACATTTACTAAGGAAGCATAGCCAGTCCATTCTCAAGGTCCTACAAGGATGACACCTCTGATACCATAATGTAACATCCTCCCAAGTACAACCCCATCCTTAAGTCATGGTATCATACTCAAGAGTTGTTACTTATATTTTGGACCTTTCTTAATTATCTATAATAAGGGTCGATCGAATTGCTGTTAACTAACTCGTGGTTCTATCGATATATAGCCAGAAACAACTTATTTATTTAATACAAATCAAGTACAAAAGGAAGCTCTTCTAAGAGCTTTTAGATATCTGTTATCTCTTATGTTTTACAGACATATACATACACTTAAGTACAAAAAAACACAAGTTCTGTACTAACTCTGCAAATCCACTTGATCTTCTCCCTAGGCCTCACCGTCTTCTAGATCAACCTGGGGACGACACGGAAAAAAAACAAATACATAAGGGTGAGAAATCTAACATTCTCAGGGCATTTGCAAAACATATACTGAAGTTCATGTCATCGTTACCGCCCCAGCCACTTCGAATTATTTAACAAAAGGTGATCATGCATTACATAATGACTATTCATTTTTAAAGTTCAAAATCTATCTTTTCGAAGTGGGTTACTTTTAAGAAAAACCAATCACTTAATACACCTCTACCGTCACTCATTCATAGTAAGTTATGGCAACCAAGAAGAACCAATATACACAAAATGTATATGCCCAATGTAATGAAATTCATCTTTGATTTTCCTTGATGAATCAAAAGTATCACATCCCTCTCTATTTGCCTTCGACAAGCCAAAAGGATCTCAATCCACTCCATTTGCCTTTGACAAGTCAAGGATCAATTTGCCTTTGACAAGTCAAGGATCTCACTCACTCTATTTGCCTTTGACAAGTCAAAAGGATCTCATGTGTCATTATTTGCCCTTGACAAGTCAAAGAGGATCTCAAGTTTCATTATTTGCCCTTAACAAGTCAAGAGGATCTCAAGTTTCTTGTGATCATAGAATTTAATTCAGTACATCATTCACTGCATGCATAAAACACATACAGGCATCCATTCACAATGAAATTCTCATTTGTATCTTATAAATCAACCTTTTAAATTATCTAGTATGCATTCATATGTCACAAGACATACAGCCAAAAAGGTAACATCAAGTACTCATGTCATTCTAGAACCAAAAATTCCATTACTTCATCAATTCAAATCATTGTTGCATTTCCAGCATAATGGCAGATTTTACACCATTGTAACACGAATTATGTTGCCCTCAAACAATCAATTCAGAGGCTATAAAAATTTCACATGACACTTCAATGTGTCTAAAACAACCTGTAAAAATTTCAGGGCAATCAGAATTATATAACCACTTCAATAAAATAGGTAAATCTGGTGGTCAGAAGCCACAAATTCATAGTCCAGACTTGTGTTCTCAAAATATTTAGCCCTAGAATTCGATGGAATCATGGTACAAGAAAATTCACAGAGGTATTTCAACATGTTATTAGTCTTGTGTAAAAATTTCAGGAGCTATCTCAATCAATTGCTATGATTAAAAATTCGGGCAAGTTTGTCACTTCAGTCTCAACAATTTAGACAGCACAGTTACAATTGGTTCCTAATTTTTTTGAGGCATCAAACCTTAAATTAACCCCAAGAAAATTCGTGTGTTTAGTTTAAGGGTTAACTACAACATATAATTTTCATGGCTCATGAAACCACCCACAAATTTTCCAGAAAATTCGTGAAAATTCTGATTCAGAACAGAATTCAGTCCAGCAACCTAGTTCCAATTTCACTTGAGAGAAAACCCATTTTAAAACCATCCAAACACAACACAAAAATTCATACATCAATATCAATATGTTAACCATCAGAATCATCAAAATTTTCGGAATTAGGGCAAGCCAAAACAGAATTGAAAAATTCCACAAGAAAGGCAGCAGAAAACCCTACTTTGAGAGCTCTTGAGCTCTATGCTCCAAAGGATGCTCTAGAATGCTTTTGCTTCACTTCAAAGCTTCCCCACCAACATCAAACCCTTCCTTTAACCTCTGATTGTGTGCCCTCAAAGTTGGAAATGTGATGGATTCAAATTATAATCGGTTAGATTTGTAGGTTATGATGAATAGAATGAGTTTAGTGAAGAGAGTTTGTGGTTTTAGTGACTTTGAGCTAGGGTTTTGCAAGCTTGAAGCTTGTTAATGGAGTTTGAGAGGAAGAACAATGGAGGAAGGGTGCTTAGGGAGGTCTGGCCGAAATTGTGATGAAGGGAATGATAAGATGTTGATATTTTGAGTTTAGGGCAAAATACATAGAATTTTCAAGTCCAAAATGTTTTCTTTGAAGATAATTAGTGTAATTTTGTGCAATTCTTATTGGTTAGTGATAGGAGTAATTGTGTGGCACATCTCAAGCCACACACTTGTCCTCCTTAGGTGGCAAAATTTCATTGAAAGTTTCATTTGTAAGAAACCATATCTAAACTTACCGAACGGTAAACACCGTCCCATTTAACCGATATTGCCCGAAAATTAATTTTAAGTATAAAATTATCATTCCCACCTATTTCTAACCTTATTCCCATGTTTCCCTAATTTCAAGCACCTCGGGCCCCGAATCTAGGGTTTAGCCTCCTGCGGCTGGGCCCACAAGGTTACTATTCACCGGCCCGAAATTTTTTTTTTTTTTGAGGTGCGTTGCCGCCCTCATCATTACTAAACTATTATATTTTTGAAATTATGATTACTAAAGCTCAAATTAATTTTTAATTAAATTTTAGGGTGTTACATTACCACCCACCTTAAAAGAATTTTGCCCCCAAAATTCCTTTGAAAACAATTTTCAAAAGACAAATTCATATGTCAAACAAGGAATTTATACACAGGCAAAAACAAAAGATAATGATTAAATCCTAACGTTCTTACCTCAAATTAAATTATCAAGTCGAGGTCCTTTTAACTCCTAGTGCTCTGTGGTTCTAAGGTTTGGTGTACTTCTTGGACTCCCAAATCTTATCCTGGCTTTCCACAACGGTAGCATACGTATTGTCCAGCCCTACAAGGTCTACCTTCATGGTTCTTCCCACATTTTGGGCAATCTTGTCTCATGGGTAATCGTTGTTGTTGTTTACCCGTGCAAGTTGGATTGAAACCTTCTTTGGACTGGCCTCCCTTAGTCTCCCTTCAAGTGCTAGTCTCTTATTAGAAATGTCCTTAGCAGATTTGGCCATTGCTAGCTTCTTGTTGGAGTCCTCTGCACGTCGGCACTTGTTCACTAGGGTTGCATAGTTCAAATCTCTAAGAGGCCCAGAGGACTTCAATGTCTTCACGTAACCCTCCTTCATACTTCATGCATTTCCAAGCTTCATCTGGGTCACGTTGATAAATGGTAGAAAACTTGCAAAGCTCTTCAAACTTGGCGTGATCACCTACACTCATGGACCCTTGTTTGAGTGCCATAAACTCCAACTCCTTTGCATTTCTCACGAAGCAGGAAAATACTTGTGATAAAAAGCCTCCTTAAAAACTTCCCAGGAACTTCAGTCTGAGAAGCTTCAAATAACCCTTGGTGCCAACCCACCAGAAATTCTGCATCCGCCTTAACATGTAAGTAGCAAAAGCCACCTTTTGGATCTCTTAGTAAAGGAACTGAGAAAATTTTCTCCATGGCCTTAATCCATTCTTCTGCTTTATTGGGATTGAAGGCTCCGAAAGGCTGGGTTTGCCTTCCTGAAATCTTGAAATTTTGGTATTCCATGTCCACTTCTACTCCTCCAGGATTCCCACGGATTTCCTCCTGCGTCCGATCCAACCTTTCCATCATCCGTTGGCTAGGAGCTTGTTCTCTCATAGCTTGCGCCATTTATTAAAGTGTTTATCATTTCAGCGTTATACCCGCTCGCTCCTAGTTTGCCGATTTAAGTCATCAAATCCTGTCACACCAAACAAGAATTATTGAGTTGATCAGGCTCAATACCAAGCTAAGTGTGGCACAATCCACAACACTTCCAAACCAGGTCATACACATATATAAAATTATAATGCATGACATTTACTAAGGAAGCATAGCCAGTCCATTCCTCAAGGTCCTACAAGGATGAACTCTCTAATACCATAATGTAACATCCTCCCAAGTACAACCCCATCCTTAAGTCATGGTATCATACTCAAGAGTTGTTACTTATATCCTTTGGACCTTTCTTAATTATCTATAATAAGGGTTTATCGAATTGCGTGTTAACTAACTCGTGGTTCTATCGATATATATAGCCAGAAACAACTTATTTATTTAATACAAATCAAGTACAAAGGAAGCTCTTCTAAGAGCTTTACAGGATATCCGTTATCTCTTATGTTTTACATAACATATACATACACTTAAGTACAAAAACACAAGTTCTGCTACTAACTACTGCAAATCCACTTGATCTTCTCTGATGCCTCACCGTCTTCTAGATCAACCTGGGACGATACTAAAAAAAAACAAATACATAGGGGTGAGAATTCTAACATTCTCAGGGCATTCCCCAAAACATATACTGAAGTTCATGTCATCGTGACCGCCCCAGCCACTTCCATTTATTTAACAAAAGGTGATCATGCATTACATAATGACTATTCATTTTTAAAGTTCAAAATCTATCTTTTCTAAGTGGGTTACTTTTAAGAAAAACCAATCACTTAATACACCTCTACCGTCAGCTTATACTCATAGTAAGTTATGGCAACCAAGAAGAACCAATATACACAAATATGTATATGCCCAATGTAATGAAATTCATCTTTGATTTTCCTTGATGAATCAAAAGTATCACATCCCTCTCTATTTGCCTTCGACAAGCCAAAGGACTCAACCACTCCATTTGCCTTTGACAAGTCAAAGGATCTCACATTCACTCCATTTGCCTTGACAAGTCAAAGGTCACTCACTCTATTTGCCTTTGACAAGTCAAAAGGATCTCGTGTGTCATTATTTGCCCTTGACAAGTCAAAGAGGATCTCAAGTTTCATTATTTGCCCTTAACAAGTCAAGAGGATCTCAAGTTTCTTGTGATCATAATTCAATTCAGGACATCATTCACTGCATGCATAAAACACATACAGGCATCCATTCACAATGAAATTCTCATTTGTACCTTATAAATCAACCTTTTAAATTATCTAGTATGCATTCATATGTCACAAGACATACAGCCAAAAAGGTAACATCAAGTACTCATGTCATTCTAGAACCAAAAATTCCATTACTTCATCAATTCAAATCATTGTTGCATTTCCAGCATAATGGCAGATTTTACACCATTGTACACAAATTATGTTGCCCCTCAAACAATCAATTCAGAGGCTATAAAAATTTCACATGACACTTCAATGTGTCTAAAACAACCTGTAAAAATTTCAGGCAATCAGAGTTATATAACCACTTCAATAAAATAGGAAAATCTGGTGGTCAGAAGCCACAAATTCATAGTCCAGACTTGTGTTCTCAAAATATTTAGCCCTAGAATTCGATGGAATCATGGTACAAGAAAATTCACAGAGGTATTTCAACATGTTATTAGTCTTGTGTAAAATTTCAGGAGCTATCTCAATCAATTGCTATGATTAAAAATTCGGGCAATTGTCACTTCAGTCTCAACAATTCAGACAGCAGTTACAATTCGGTTTCTAATTTTTTTGAGGCATCAAACCTTAGAATTAACCCTAAGAAAATTCGTATGTTTATTTTAAGAGGTTAACTACAACATATAATTTTCATGGCTCATGAAACCACCCACAAAATTTCCAGAAAATTCGTGAAAATTCTGATTATAGAACAGAAATCAGTCAAGCAACCTAGTTCCAATTTCACTTGAGAAAACCCATTTTAAAACCATCCAAACACAACACAAAAATTCATACATCAATATCAATATGTTAACCATCAATATCATCAAAATTTTCGGAATTAGGGCAAGCCAAAACAGAATTGAAAAATTTCACAAGGAAGGAAGGCAGAAAACCCTACTTTGAGAGCTCTTGAGCTCTATGCTCCAAAGGATGCTCTAGAATGCTTTTGCTTCACTTCAAAGCTTCCCCACCAACATCAAACCCTTCCTTTAACCTCTGATTGTGTGCCCTCAAAGTTGGAAAAAGTGATGGATTCAAATTATAATCGGTTAGATTTGTAGGTTATGATGAATAGAATAAGTTTAGTGAAGAGAGTTTGTGGTTTTAGTGACTTTGAGCTAGGGTTTTGCAAGCTTGAAGCTTGTTAATGGAGTTTGAGAGGAAGAACAATGGAGGAAGGGTGCTTAGAGAGGTCTGGCCGAAATTGTGATGAAGGGAATGATAAGATGTTGATATTTTGAGTTTAGGGCAAAATACATAGAATTTTCAAGTCCAAAATGTTTTCTTTGAAGATAATTAGTGTAATTTTGTATTCCTATTGGTTAGTCATAAAGGTGTAATTGTGTGGCACATCTCAAGCCACACACTTGTCCTCCTTAGGTGGCAACTTGCTATGAAAGTTTCATTCGTGTAAGAACCGCACACTCAAATCTATCCGAACGGGTAAACACCGTACCCATTAAACCGATATTACCCGAAAATTAATTTTAAGTATAAAATTATCATTCCAGATATTCCTAACCTTATTCCCATGTTTCCCTAATTTCAAGGCACTTTGGGGCCCGAATCTAGGGTTTCAGCTTCCCCCTTGCTCCGGGCCCACAAGGTTACTATTCACCGCCCGAAAATTTTTTTTTTTTGATAGGTCCGTTGGCCCCCCATCATTACTAAACTATTATATTTTTGAAATTATGATTACTAAAGCTCAAATTAATTTTTAATTAAATTTTAGAGTGTTACACCACTTGCTTCTAGGTAATCCTGGGATCCTTGGTCAAGACGCCCATTAAAGGTAGGTGGACCTATCCTTTTGAAGCGTTCCAAAGCTAAGTCATTTGTGTCTGAATTCAAAGCGACGTATGGCCACCTCAAGCTATCTAGTCATCACATCTATTAGATTTGCTACCATCTTCAAAGGGTCTAAGACGAGCACTATCATTGGACTGAGCCACTCTAGCGCGAAGTTGAAGGCGTGAAGGGTTTTCATAGGTGGCATGGTCACTTGAGAAAGAAAGGAGGACATATAACAAGATCATGAGTGCCAAGAAAAGACAGGTTTACGAACCTAGACATGACTAACTCTTTCTTAAAAGCCTCAAATAACACTACGTAAGTGCAAATCAAAGTGCTTCCATTTACATAAATGTCATGTTATTTGTGGACACATGCTCAGAGAATATGTAAGGAAACCTATAACTTTTGATACCACTTTATCAACACCTCAGGAAAATTAATCACACGTAGGGATTAGGTCCCCAGAGAAGCCTTGTAGTACGTGACTAATATGGATAAATAATAAGAATATATAACCCAAATAATTTAATTTCACGAATTTCAAAATCATGGAATACTTTCAAAACATAAATCCTAATATGAAACTATATAATAGCAATAATCTTGGTCGTAGGCAAACATAATTAATAAAATAGCTGAAATTCATAAATAAATAAAATAATATTATCCATATCTGGGATCTTGCCTACACAATTACTTGGAGCACTACAATAACTACATGAACCTATAATAAGTTTCACTTGAAGCAAAGCTTACCAAAGATGCTGTAACACTTCTAGGTGGATCCTGGGTGTAACGAAGCATGTTGCTTGTCTCTATAGAAGGAGGAAAAGAAGGGTAAGTTCATCAAAATGCTTACTGGCCTTTACTCACAACCCAGATGGGACCAAAAAAATACATGTAGTATACATGTAGCTGATATAAAAAATTTCAATATTTAATTACATCACTATGTTGAAAACCATGTTTCAACTAAATCCCTAACAATAATTAGCAAATAGAAACAAGGAATTGAACTCAATATATTACTATACTGAGCTAATAGCTAAAACTGATGGGCACCTAACTAGGTCCCATAAATGGACATCACACTGGATTCCTTATGGAATTGAGGTTGTAGTACATTCTCTGAGATTTACTTTGTAATATGTTAGGTACACATGTCAATAGACAAGTTCTGGACCTGGGCTTAGGTGTAGGAAGTACATGAGAAAACTGGTTAATCGTGCTTCGTCTTTTCTTTCCTTTTCATTTTCTAAAAAACTTAAACAATAACTATCAAGTATTAAACTTGAAGTATAGCGAAAAACAGCATTAGTTATGTCAGAATGGTAACTTTTAAACTATAATGAATATAATAAAACATGTATGAACAAGTTTTTTAGAAGACACAGTGTAACATGCACAAAGTAATAAATAAAGGAGAGTTAGGGAGAAGAAGATACTTGGAGATGGTATTTTCTCAATATTGGCTCGGTCAACTTGCTACATCCAGGCCTCAACCATCGTTGAGTTCCACTAAAAACTTTCTCAACTTGAGAAAGTTTCTTAGAGCCTTTCAGTAACCTGGCCAACAAGCTCTACGTGACCATGCTCACTGACTATCACAACCAGTAGTCTTTGACCACCCTCTCCAAGCTAACACCATGACCAGGAGCTCACTCTACTATCACGTTACAAGTAGCCTTTGCTTAGCCTCTCCAAGCTAACTCACAACGATCACTACTATCTGGGTTACAAAGATGTGTCTAGGTTTGACACTCAAACTAACTAACACTCAAGTTTTTATAAGATGAACAAGAACAGGCCTGAGAAACTTGAATAGCTTCTTTCTAACGATTTGTCATGACCCAGTCTTAAATGTGATTGGCACGTGAGATCTCATTCCCACATAAGTCCCGTGACCTATTAACTATTTCTACATGCATACTTTGCTCATAGAAATCTATGAAAGCAAAAAATCTCTCTTTTTTTACATACAAATCAATTGTTCTACATACAAATCACTTGTTCTTTAAAGTCTATTAGTAATCATAACTAGTGCTCAGTCAAATTCTAAGTTCGTATATCATAATATAGTATATATACTATAAGTTTGCTATGCTTTGAAAACAACCATAAAACTAATATAATAAAATCGTAGAAAATAAAATGCAAAACATGCTCTATGGAATGGGATCTTGCTTGCATTGAATCCTGTAGACACTCTAAACAAGATAAGAATGCTTCACTCAAGTGAAGCTTACTCTACTCCATTAGGAAGAAGGAAACTATAAGGAATCTAACAGGAGCTATTGTATCTGTAATAGAGGAAAAAGGATAGTGGTGAGTTTATTCAAAACCAGGAGTAGTCCTCAACTAGAACTCCCTTTCATGGATATCAAGGGATTCATAATGTAACATACATGCAACCAATAAAAGTTTAACATAATTACAAATTAATGGAAATACACTTTTACATTTCTATAAGCTCATAAACCATTTTTCAAGTATTTATTTTACATAAAACTATACAATTTTATGGTATAATAACTCATAATAGAAACAATAATATATACTCCTAATTAATTGCATAATAAGATTGTCTGAAGTTTGTGGGTTCTTCAGGAAACCCAAATCGGAACACCTAACTAGGTTCTATGTCCGCTCTTGCTACATTGTCCCTTAGGGACAACTTGGTACCAATGTTAACAATCATTTTTCCGCGTTAACTCACTTACCCTTCCATAGTTATCATCTAACTAAATAAGGCAAAATTCAAAAAAATCTTGAAAACTATTAAGACCTTTTAGTCCTCTAGGAGTATGAATTTATAAAACTCTAACAACTTGACCTTGGTATAACTTGGCTGATCGAAATCATGTCCAAGGGATCACCTTTTGTAGACTTTGTGATTTCAAAAGCCCACAAGTATATAGCCGTCAACGCCCAAAAAATCCTCACTAAGATTTATGCTCTAAAACCTTTTCAACTAATTGTCTAAATCACTTTTCAAACTATCAATCTTTTCATAACTAGAAAACTCAATATCATATTTCAAAATAAGAGGATTTAAAACTATAATTTTAATCTTTTCTCTAAATTGCGTGTCTAGGTATAAAATTATATCATATACTTAAACCATTTCCAAAATTCATTCAAACATTCATCAAAGTATCTAACAACTACACATATCATTGATTCCACCTAAAATCAGTTCAACAAAAATGGTCCGATCAGTTTTATCAAAAATAGGTTTCATGCTTTCTAACTAACCATTCAAAACACAGGAATTAGCAATAACCTCAAATCTTTACAGGAATCTCTAAAACCAAGTAGTAAATCTTCATGAAAATAACTCTAATGAACAACATAGAGGTTACATATTTGAACTCACTTACCTGAGGTGGGCCCATGTACCGGAATAACACCAATAAAACTTTGGAACAAATAACACTACTATCATGGAAATAGCACAAATTTCTGATCTTAATCTCCAGAACCTCAAACATACTCAAAATTCATCTAACAAGGTAGAAAACTTCTCTCCCTTAAGAAGTAGAGAGAGCCACCCTGAAACAAGGGAAATGTGAAGTAAGTGAAGCAAAACTAGTAAGATAACATACCTTTAAGCTTAGGATGGAAGATTCCAAGTTAAACTTGAAGAATTGGAAGAAAATGAAAATTTTGGGGTGAAAAGGATTAGAGAGACTGAAGTTTCACATTGGGGGTGAAAAATTGTGTTTTGAGGTCTGGAAATTCGAAATGGGGGTTTTTAATGAACCTTAGCATAAAACTCCACTTGGACTCGCCATACTATTCCTTGACCACTGGAGTGCTCATTGAGCAATAATTCAAGTGTTGGTATGTATTTGGGCTGGGTTGTCTCAATACTCACTTATTTATATTTTTTAATTAATTTTAAGTTAATCCGTAAGTTAATTAGAACACATTAACTTTAAAACATAAATGTAAATAAAGAAGTACCCCTATTTGAATTCAAATAAAATATCATAAAAATTAAAATCCTAACAAATCAAAATCCAAATTTTGGGTTTTAGTTTAAATTCAGAATTTTTAAAGTTTTCTAAACTTGTGGGCTAAAAAATGAAATGTTTAAAGGTTTCATAAAATTCATTAAACTCACTTTTAACTTATTTTCCTTTTGGAAAAAGTCAATGAAGACTTTTGATCCCAAGAATGTGGTTCAATCATATAGCCCTCGGAATGATGTGTCCACTAGACTTAGTGAAATTCAAGACCTTAGAATGACAGAATAAAAGGGTAACGGAGATCCTTCTTAGTTCAAAATTTTGTTCTACCATTTTTATTCAAAACTAAGGTATTACACGATTTTCTAGGAAGAACGTATGATTTATTAAGAACGTAGAAAGAAAATTTTTACAAGTATGAAACTAATTACGAGAGGAATGTCTTTATAGTAAAGATGATAAAAATTTTCAACGTTTTAGCACTTCTTCTTAACAAAAGTCTCCTTAGTCGTAAGTACAATATTTTTATTTATAGATGATATGCATTTATACCGTTATCCTTGATCGTCTGTCCAAGTGACATGTGTTGTTCTTTCTTTTGTGTCTTGAAATGCAAATCTCCAGGAGTAGCTCAGGATTGTCAGAACTTGTTGTAGAAGTCGTAACAGGTTTCTAAGATCACCTTCAAAAATACTTTTTACTTTTTGAATGAGGTTTCTGAAATTTTCCTTCTAGAAGCTTGGGGCTTAACCAAGTTGGCAAAAGTGATGTCATGTCAGCGGATGATTGAGTTTGACTTTAAGTTTTAATTTCAAATTTCCTAATTTTCCTGAAAGTGCATCGTTTCACTATGAAACATGCTTTTTGAAGAGTGCTCTATAGCTCTCTAGTTTTGGTTGATCTTTTTTTCTTCAATCAGAGCTTGTTGTGAATGTTATGATTGCGAGCATGATGATTGAAGATGATAGATCAAACTTGCTTCAGAAATAGAATGAAATCTTCATTTGAATTGTACTTTCTGAAGTCATGTGCTACTTTCTAAGATCTAAGCCTTGGTTTCTTGTACTGAGAATTTTCTTCAATCGTTAAGCATATATACGTTCATTCCATGATTGTTTTCCACTTTCATTAAGTCCTAATCTCTTCAAATGAGATTAAACATGTTTGCCCAAGTCATGTAAAATATTTATGTTTTAAGAACCGTGTATGCTAACATGATAATACCTGTTGTTACTTCAAGAAACTCATTGGAAACATTAGTCCTTCTTCAAATATTTTCTCAAAATTGGTTATGTTATCACTCAAAATATATGGCATTGAAGCTTTTTGAAGGGTTCTAGAGTTAATATTAGGGTCCCTCAAACCCATCCATGTTGCCAGGAAGGCCCCAAGCATGAAAGACCTTTTTATGTAGAACTTGGTATTGCTATTCACCGGCATAGCTATCACAGGTTATGGAATGGGGTTTTTGTCACTTTGTCAACTGCTATAGTGGTCATGTGATGTTTTGCAGGGTGCTTGTGCGGCCAACGCTATAGCAATGCCCTCGATGCTGGAGAAGTGGCAAACGATATGTTTCACTTAGTGACCCCTACCCTTTTTTAAACCTTATTTTCGGGCTCCTATCTCCATACCTTGAAACCCTTTTTTCACAAACACATTCCAATCTTTTCTTCTCAATTGAGCCCCAATTCTTTCTTTACCAAGATCAAAAGTAAAGGATTGTTATTGGTTTATGATAGATTTTTCCAATCTTCTTCCTCCCCTATGTAGTTAGTACCTTTGTTTCTCATTTGTGTCAGCCGGGGTGCTCCCTAAATGTTGTTAGAATTAGATTAGAGCTAACTAGAGAGTATTAGAGATTAATCTAGAGTTTATGGCTATTATGGCAAACGTTGGTGTTATCCTCCCTAAGCTCTTGGTGTTAACACCATTTCTTCCTCCCTCCAATGAGGGTTTACTCTTGTGATCTCTATGTTCTGATCATTAGAGTTATTTTCTTTAGAGTTTGGCATGAATGCATGATTTATAAATTGTTTCAAAGAAACTAGAGATTATTATTGATTTTATCAAGCTTATGATTTTCCACGAAGCTTGAAAGAGGTTTTATGCAAACTGCATAGGAGCATTATTGTTAAATGATTTTTTTATGAAAGTAATAAGGTATGATTTTGATTATTTAGAGAATTTATTACTTCCATAATGATTTCCAGCTATTTATATTTTACATAATACTTAGACGAAGTAGAGCCCAATAAAGATATTAGAGAAAATAATTAGTTTTCATGATTCAAGACTATAGTAGTCATAGAGAATATAAGTGCGTTAACGATTTAAAACTGTATCGTTGAACTTGGTACCAAGTTGTCCTAAGAAACAATTATATAGAGAATATGGAACCCAGGTGTTTTATTTAGGTTCTTAAATAACCATAGAGATTAGAGAACTTATTGTTATATCATGGTGGATATGCATAACCAGAATTTTATGTCATTGTTCATAACCAAAGATCCCTATTTATCTACTAGAATACTGGATTTATGTTTTCAGAGATTATTGATTTTAGAGCTATTATGTATGTATATATGTGAAAATGGTTTCAGAGCAATAGCATTTGTTGAGTTTTTATGATTATATAGGTGTACTTTTGTTGTTGTCCCATGGAAAGGTTACGGTGGGTGGGTTACCACTCGAGTTTTAGAAAACTCACCCATCTCTCTTTTTTATTATAGATATAGTCTGCGTCTGTGTTCTTCTCACCACCTGTTCCCCAGGAGAGATATCAAGTTGGTGATTTTCACTTCGAGAGAAGTGCCTTTTGTGATGTCCACTTTTCTATATTGAGTACAAATGACCGAAATGCCCCTGAGGTCATTTTTACCCGGAATTCGAGACAGTTTACCCTACCCTTGATGGGTCAACTCAATGTTTGAAGGGGATTATATCTGTTACATTTGGTATCCGAGGTGAAAATCTCGTTTTCTAACTTTCGACTCAAAATGACCAAAATACCCCTACTGTTCTACACGTAAAAGGTGCCGTTTGAGCCGAAATTTTTCCAGGAAGTTTAGAATGATGTTTTTAGGTGATATTTGATGTTTAGCCAGCCCGGTTGGTCTCGGGCAGTTTTAGTGTAAAATTACCATTTTGCCCCTCGAAGTGTAAAGTAAGCCTAATGACGCAATTAAGCAAACCTAAGCAATATTAGGCTCTAATCGAAGATTAATTTATTTCTAATTAATCTAGAGTCAAAATAATTTATTAAGGTTAATTAGAACCTAAGATTGCTTAGTTAAACTCTAATTGCATTCTTTAATTCAAGATTCCTAGTCATGGAATCTTGAATAGTATTTTCTTTCTCCAATTCCTTAAATTAAGGAATTGTGCCCATACCTCATTTGACCAAAGAAAATGGTTTTAAATTGTTAATCTAGCAAGATTACCCTCCTAATCAAGTCTTGACAACCTTAATTAGCCAATTACCTCACCTAAACACTTTCTTACAACTCCTAACCAAAACCTTAATCAAAGAAACACCTAAACACATCATTAAACCACAATTACATGAACAAATTATCCTCCCCCTTGGGCTATAAAATCTGGCCGAAACATCTCCCTCAAATTCCATCACATGTTGATTTTGTTTCACTCAAAGACCATGCCTTAGGCCATACCTTGCCCATGCCTTCACCATGCTTGCCATGCCTAAGCCCATACCTATGTAAGAGATTTTTTCCTCCCCAAATGGCCAAAGAACCGTTGGCCTTCCTCCTCCCCAATCAACCACATGGCAAATTTTTTATAAATACCAAGCTTGGAAGAACTTGGTTGCATTTTGTTCATTTGTCAAGTTTAGTCTTGCACTTCTCTTTTCTTCTAACTTTCTATTCATCTTGTTCTCCTTCCTCCACCATCAAAGAAACCTTTCCACCACCACAAACCACCACAAACAACCTTGAACCACCACTCCCTCACCTCAAACCACCTCTCAAACACCAAACCTTTCCATTTCCAAGCTTACAAACTCAAGGAAAATCATCTTCCTTGAGCTTCCCCTTGGCCGAATCCATGTTGCCTTCCAAGAGGAGATTTTGTCTTCTCAACTCTTCAAGAACTCAAGCTTTCTTTCATTTCTTCAAAGACTTCCTTAGGTAGGGGTTTGTTTTAAAGTTTTTACTTGTTTTCTTCAAGAAAAGTTCTAGTTTCCTCTTGGTTCAAACTTTTTCTTTCTCCCTTTTCATTTTCGGCCATGAGGCCTATTCTTGAGAAAACTTTAGCTTGATGATGAGGTTTCAAGATAATGACTTGTTGATGTCATGTGAGAAACCTCTAAAGCTTGAAACAACTTGGTCTTGGACCATACATGCTCTTGATTTCTTTCTTTTCTTGCTTAAATTTCAGTTTTTCCTTTCTTTCCCTAGCTAGAGTTTTGATTTCTCTTCCTTTTCCCTTAAGGATTTTGGTTTTTCTTCCTTGGTTTGAACAAAGTTTGCTAAAAATGTAAAGTAGATCACAAAAGTTTTGTAAAGAAAATTAATCCTAATTTCAAAGAGCTCTAAGCTTACCCTTGCCAACCTTAAAGTTGGTCGGCCGTTCTAAGAGTTTTACTCTAGATTGAAGCCCATGAGCAATAAAATAAAGAATATGACTTAGTTATTGTATTTTGTTTAGACAAAGTGTTGGGCTTTGTGTCTCTTTTCTTGAGCTTGATGATGAAGTTCAAAATCAAAGGCTTCCTTGAAGTCTTGGTGACAAGAACTCTAAAGCTCACTTTATGTTGTTAAGATGCATAATGGGTTAAGGTTGTAATGTTCCTTTAAAGTCTTGAAAGAGCTCTTAGTCAAGAATAAAATGAGTTGCACACATGTTTAAGTTTATGCCTTGCATAGCATGTTTATTTTGATGCCATCACTAAGTCTCAAGAATAATTAATTGAACTTGCATTATCATGTTTAAATTTCCAAGCTTGCATCTCATGTTTATATTTCAAGTCATCACTTAATCTTTAAAGATAATAATAAGGTTGCATCTCATATTTATTTTATGCTCTCACTTTACTTTCTAATGAAGAATAAAATGAGTGCATATCATGTTTAAGTTTATGTCATCACTTAAACCTCCTAGAGCTCAAAGACTTGCCCAAGTATCTTGCATAAAGTTTTAGAAAATGGAGGCATCCCAAGGATGCCATTTCGGCCTTGTGGTGATGATGATGGACTTGGATGAGTTCATCTAATCATAAGTGTCCATAGTCTAAGTCTTGGAATTTTTCCAAGCTTAGATGCACTCAAGGAACTTTATGAACCAAGTTTTATGTTTTAAAATCCATTCTGAGCTAAATAATTTAGCTACTGACCTAGCACATTTTCATGTGATTTTAATGAGTTTAATTGGTTTCTAAAAGAGTTTTGAGTCCTAAAAGATTCCAAGAGAAACTAGCAACTTGTATGCATTTAAATTCATGAGATTTGTGATTTTATGGGCTTTACATTTCTGTTCTGCCCTTATGTTTGGCCACTGGTATAATTTCTGTTTTATGGTGTTAAAATGTGTAAAATTATGTTTGAGTGAAGCAAGGAATCATTTAGGGAAGTTAGAAAAGAATAAGTAACTTGAAAGGATTCAAAATGAGAATTCTAGAACACTTAATGCACAATATGCATTCTGTTCCAGCATGATTAATTCAAGGATAAATGGTTCATAATCAGTAAAACATGTATAAAAACCCTTCATAAATGGTTAGGTATTAATTATAAGCTTAAGGTGATGATAAGGACTTAAATGGGAATTCTAGCACACTTAGACATGGTAATGTAATTCTGTCCAGCATAGTTAAAGATTGAGGAAAAGTGACTTATAACTTAGTAAACATGCCTAGGAATCCCTCATAATTGGTTTAGGAATTGATTATGGAGCCTTAGGCGAAGACGGAAATTTAAGGGTCACAAACGGAAGATCTAGAAGCCCCGTAAGCGTATGATATTTTTCTGCTGAAAGGTATAATGCTGTTGGGAATTTTTAGAATGCTTTAGTGAGAATTATAAGTGATGATCTCTTGGGTGTAATAAACATAATATGGGTATTAGAATGATTGGAATATAAGTTTAAGACCCGTAAGGGCCAAAGCATAAGACAATATGAGATAGGAGGTGTGATGTGAGCATTAGGAATGAGTGAGTATATTCTGATGATGTGATTTTGTTATATTTAAGCATGAAACTTTATGTGTATGAATTGGCATGATGATATGATGAAGTGTTGTGCCATGTTTTTGAGATGCATGAGGTTTCAAAATATGAATGAGTTCTGAAAGAATATGCTCATGAGAACTAGAAAGTTTATTAATTGTAAAAGTTTCATGAGAATGATATGCATTATGTGAGTTATGTGGCATGACTCAAATTTGAGGAAATTCGAGGTGAAGTCTATGCTGCGAATTTCCATCAAATTTGAGAGACTTGAGAAAGTTTTGAAAGTAAGATGTTTAAAGTGACACACCGAGACGTACTTCTCCTGCCTTGGTGAGGAGAAGGCAAAACCGTGAGGGCATCGACATTAGCCCAAAGCCCAAAGTCGTTGGCTCAAGTCGATGCGTTTCGAAGAAGGAAAAAATCCCATGATAGGTGTGATCCTTAGGCCCTCTACCCTCCTCCCATACTCTGGAGTCAGGATTATTAAGATGATTATGAATATGATTATGATTATGATTCGCTTATCAAGAGGATAAGTAAGAACTAGTGACGACTAGTTAAGGTATGAGCTCATAGCCTAGTTTTAGGGGTGCGGTTACTATTATTATGTTGGTGTCACAAATTGAGAAGAGAGAACAATGTTCAAGAGAAGTTACATGCCACTTATATGTTGATTTATTATTGTTTGGTTTGCCTAAAGTATTGCCATGCATCCATGTTCTGCGATGCTGCATACATGCATTAAGATTCATTATAAAAGACACGACCTTGGATAATTATCCCGCGAAAACCTCATAATAAACCTATGCATGTTAACCTTTTTCTTAATAAACCCAAGGTTCCTGTACGTAAAAACGATGACACTAGGTTAGAGGATTTCCTGTATCTATCTTTAGCAAGTCTCACCCCTCTCCCTATTTTTCTTTCCGTTACGTTTCCAGAATTGTGATGGCGTTCTGTCTGCATTTTTGTTGATGGGTCTCTGTTAACTGGATTATTCTGTATTATTAGCCCTACCACTTCGAGGGTCGATGTGCCATACGTATTTTGCATACATGGGTCCCGTCCATTTGCATTCCCACTTTCAGCTTCTGCTTCACCCAGACTTTTCCCTGATGGTGATGACCTAATCTTTGAGAGGACGTGACCCCTTAATGAGCAAACCGTCGTGCCCAACCATCATCTTCAGGAGTAACCGTGATACCTGGAGTACGTGCCCTCATACGTCGTCTGCGGGAGGACTTGTTGAGGACTCCGCCAATCCATATCGGAGGATTCCATTCGTGCCTTTGGCCGCGGAAGGGTAGTGAGGACACGGTCTCCTAGCTCCCAAGGCTGATGAGGCGTGCGCGTTAGCGGAGAGGCGCCTCTCACGAGGAGGCCAGCGCGGACCACCGATCTGGATGCCTACACCTCCACTTCATTGGGCCACATCCAGGAGCTTCCCATCGCCGATCATATCTCCCGTCCGAGGAGAGCGTTGTCATAGATTTTTAGTAGGAGGGTTGATGTTATCTGTAGATCTTTTGGGGACTTATCCATGTATTAGCTTTTATGTTTTCTTATATTCTTACTGAAGTTCTGCCCACTTGTATGGGTAAGACTTTATATTATATTTTCATTATTGTACTAAACTATGAGATTAAATATTAATGATGTTTGTCTCCACTGATCGAAGTGTTCCTTATTGCTTTATATGTTTGTCTCCATGATCGAAGTGTTCCTATTGCTTTGTCTGGATGCGATCTATTTATTCTTCGCTTCACGTTTCATTTATGTTGTACGCAATGGCTCGCACTTTGTTTTACATGTTTCATTTCAAAAAAAAAATTATCTGACTTTCCGCTAAGTTATTTTACAATCAAGGATTTAAAGGAAGTAATGACTAATAATTAATCTTAATGCGTCCTAGGCATATGGGGTTAATTATTAGGGTGTTACATTTTGCATTTTGTATAAAGATAGAATAATCCAATGCCATTGTGGTATGTAACCAATACGAAGAGAAGTGAGTTTTTGTATTTTGTTACCATGATTATTTTGTATTTAAATGATTATAGTTCTCATAGTTATTTTGTATAGAGCAACTCATTATATTTTGTATCATAGAAATAGATTTCAAGTTTGATTATGAACTTATTATTTATGATAATTTGACTTCCTAAGAGAGAGAGATTTACATTAGAGATGATAATATGTCTAGAAAATGGATTTTATAATTATTTTATGCATATAGAGAGACTAAAGAGGTTACGAGACTTACGTAGGGATGAGTTTCCTCATTGCCACATTGCCAAGTCGGGTCGTGACACACTTGGTACCAAAGTTAATGATCCTTATAGCCGTTTGTTAGCTCCAAAACTCTTCTAGTAAAAGCCTTAAGATAGAATATTTGAGTGATAACAAAACCAATCTAAGAAAAATATTTTGAAGAATGACTACGTTTACCTTGAGTTTCATGAAGCAACAATATATCATTACATTAGCATAACATGGTTCTCCAAAATTATTTTCACATGACATGTGCAAACATGTTTAATCCTCATTTGAGAGATTGGAGTTAATGAAAGTGAAAATATGTGGTGGAATGATCATATATGCTTAATGTATTGAAGAAACTTTTCAAATACAAGATACCAAGGTTCAGATCTTCAGAAAGTAGCACACAACTTCAGAAAGTCCATTTCAAGTGAAATTTCAATCCAACTTAAAGCAAGTGTGACTACAACTTCAATCAATGATAATCACAATCATATCATCATCTACAAGCTCATATTGAAGACTGAAAAGATTGAATATTTTTCAAGAAATTGCTATCGCACTTCA